>VZSV01000005.1:1191345-1222015 GCA_013398735.1 Nothocercus julius
ACGGCTTCCCGCAGTGAGGCTCTCCGCCGGCCGCGGCCACGCTGCGCGCGGCCCAGCGCCCACTGCTCCTCGCGGCGGCGCCCCGGGGCGCGGGGCCAATAAAGCGCCACGTTAACACTCCAGGGCCCGGTTTGCCCTCGCAGGCCCGTTCAGTCCAGCTGTGTGTCCTGTCTCTGTGCCTGTTGCGCTGGGGCCCCGGCTACCCTCCCTGCACCACGACGTCCATACGCCAGCCACCCCCCAGCACCCCGCCGGGCACTCCAGCCTGCCCAGCAGCTTTTCCTGCTCCTTCTCCGTACCGGTGGAGCTGCTCTCCACCCAAGCGTGCCCCAATCCCTCGCTTCCACCTCTGAAAACTCAGTCAAACCACTGCACCAATGCAGTCACCTACCTCCAGAGCGAGCTGTGGGACATCTCCCTGCCCTGTCTTCCCCCCCATGAATGCCAGCCCTCCCTTATGCTACACATGCAAGCCACCCCCCCCACACACATTAGATATAACTTACAGTAGTTAGTCACCACCCTGAACACCCTTTTGCTGTACCATGGCCATGCTCTGACACCCACCCTGGCCCTCAAACGCAGCCTCTCAGACACCCCCCTGGCTCCTGGACATGCACCCAAAGCCACCCAGCCTCGAGGAAAGGAAAGACGACAAGCACCACCCAGGCAGCGAGTTGGTTAGTTGGTTACTGCACACTGCAGACTTTTATTGAGCCTTCAGACTACACAAAGACACTACACAAGGACATCGCTTGCCACATGCACATACTACAGCACAGTTTGTTACCTAGTAAGCAGGCACAGAGCAGCTACATTAATGCTAGTTGTCCAGGCAGCTGAGTCAAGAGCGAGGCATTTTCAGTCTGGCACACGGCATGAAGCAAAGGCAGCGAGACTCAAGGGACAGACCGAGGGGCCAGCCACCCCATGGGTGCAGAGCACGAGGGAGAAGAGCTGTGCAGCCCTCGCCAAGGGTTTCCAGCACTGGCACACCGTATTACTGCTCTGTCAGGGAGGAGCTTCCCTGGCACGCGGCTCCCGCATCTATTGCCACAGCCCCCTGCGCACAAGCAACCCGAGCCGACCTCCACACTAATTCCCACAGCATTGCAACTCCCTTGGCCCCCAAAAGCACAGCAGTCCTTAACCCACCAGCCAGACACCCACAAATCTTGCATCCTGAACCTCTCCCCGCAACCCCTTTGCGGTCTCTTGCCCATTTCCGTGCCAGCTCACTGCCATTACCACCACAAGCTGGTACAGGCTACACCCTGCCAGCAGCTGGCATGGGCCCTGTGCCAGGCTGAAAACCAGCTCCGGCGTTAGCGCTGCTGCTCCTCTTGACACCCTCACGCTGACTTAGCCATCACTTCACCTGTGCAATTGTCCTGCAATCCTTATGTCCATTTCCTAGTCTTTCCCCCTTTATCAGGCCTGTCTTCTCTGTTAAAAAGCCCACACCTTTAAGCAGGGGGTCACTCTGCTTCTCACCCAACACCCCAGCCCTCTGCTACAAGTGTTTGTTTAGTACTAGCTTGCCTGGCCAGCCACTTGTGATAGGACAGGTAGCAGAAACACCCAGTGAGACAACTTCTGCACCCTGGACATGCAAACCCCACACCCAACACCCTGGGCAGGCCTGGCCTTCCCTCCACACTCTCTGCAAACATACACCTACTCACTTCTTGCCCTCACCACCCTCCAATGAACAAAACTTTTCCTCCAACACCCCTTTGGCCACGCTGACATTTGGGAGAGTCACTCTAATCCCCAAATGTATCTCACACAGCCCAGACCTTCACTCAGCCTTCACAGAAAGAGCTCAGCACTAGCCATGAGACACCTCTGACAAGTGGGGATGGCTCCTCCATATAAAGGGGATACTCTAACACTACCTGTCACCCATGTCACCATCTGCAAATGGTGCAGCAACAAAAGGAGGAGAGGGGCAGCCAGCTCCCACATGTCCAAAGGCTGCTCCCACTGGGTCTGGCTTTGAAGCACCTCTGACTGCCCATGCAATAGCAACACCTACCTGACCCATCACCCTTGGGGGCCAGTGTGGGGCCCTTGCAGACCACATACTTCCCCCCACCACCTCCTAACCTCTCCTCCAGAGCCACCCGTTTCCCACATATCCAAGCAAGGATGGGACCAGCCAGCCTGTCACGTGGATGTTGGTCCCGTTTTCACAGGGCCCACCCGAGTGCAGGGTGGCACAAGCTCTCAACGCTTTCTACACACCTGCCCCTTCATCCCTTCCCCAGTGTCCTGCCTATTCCTCAGCGGTTTGGTGAACAGCAACATGGCCCTGGAGCAAGGGGCAGAGCCTTCATGTCCCAAAATAGCTCCAGATCCTTCACCGCTCCCCCTAGAAGATGATCTTCTCTCCATGACCTGCCTTCATCACTGTCCCATGTCCTAGGTGCTCTGGCATCACCACTAATCACCTCTTCCCTCTTCCTCATCCAGGGGATAGGTGACAGTGCACAGAGCACTCCCTGACCACCCTCCACAAACAGCAGCACTTCACACCCACAATCCTGGCTCTTCACCAGCCATTCCTCTACCTCAGGGCATATCTCAAGGGAAACATGTTAATAATGGCCAGCCCCTCTGCTAACCCAGTGCGCTGTTACACACAGTGTCCCCCTAAGTCTGTCAGATGCTTCACTGTCCCCCATGATGCACCCACCGACACACTTCAGGGTCACACTTCCAGTCAGTGACCTGTCCCCTCACTGTCCCAATGTGCAGAATCAGATATCACAGTTCCCAAGGATGCCGGAACAGCTGTGAGGCTAACACACCTTGTCACATCTTACACAGGAGGCCGGCTCACACTCACCGAGTACGAGACTTGGGTTCCACTTCTGAGCCACTTCTCTGCACGCAGAGCAAAGGGCAGCAGCTTCTCACCACTAATATTGGCTCTCAATCTTCCCTACTCATACAGGGGACTCCCCACAGCCCACGCAAGGCCCAAAAGGAGCACCCACCCTCTGTCCAGCCTGTCTTGGCAAAGCACCTCAGGAAAGGGATGGTGCCAGTGAGGGGAAAAATGAACACACGATCTACACACATACGTAAGTGTGAAACACCCTTTAGTGGTAGAGAGGAGCTGCTAGTGGAGCAGCCCAGCTCCACATACAAACTCTCACCATGCTGTCACCCAGAGTACCTGGCCCCTCACCGAATATGTACCATCTCCTCCAGGAAAGGGGTTTTCATGCAGCCTGTGCAGAGCTGATCCATCCAGAGAGGAGCTTCGTGCTGCAGAGGGGTGCGGCGGGGGTAGAATGTGAAGTTCACATCATAGTTCAGCAGGCAGCTGATAGAGGCCATGTAGATATCAGAGAACCGCATCAGCCGTCGAGAGAAGTACGTGGGGTTGTGGAAGGTGCGGAAGATGCTTCCGAATTGGGGGTTGAACAGGTTCTTTGTCAGCGATCTGAGAAGAGAGTTGGTGCTTGCTGACAGGAGGCATTCCTCACGCTCGCTGCCTGCTCGATACGAGCCACTGCTTGCTCAAGCTGTAGTGCCTTTCTGCACAGCACCAGGCGCTCCCTGGCCTTGCAGGCTCAAGGAGGGGCTTCTTCATGATACATTGCTCATCCAGACTAAGGCAGCAGGACAGCGGCCTCAGCACCCACAGCCCAAAACCTTTTGGGCTGTGCAGAAGTCGAGCCAACTCAGATAAGCGCTTCATACATTTCCACCCCACTCAGAAACACACAGAGATCACCACAGGCACCCTCCCATCCAGACTGCTGAGCCGCGAGCCCATGACAAGTGCATGCGGTTTTCACCATACTCCTGTTCCTCCTTGTTAACGTACACGTTAGAGAAGCACTTGCCAGGAGCGCTGCTGCAGGGGCTGGCACTGCAGACACCCTATCAGCCTCTCCCGGCACAAGCTGACACCACCTCCCCTCGCCCACCCTGCATCTGAGCCATGCAACCTCCCCATCCTAGAGCTGCACTGCTGCTTCCATCCATGGACATGGGGCACCAAGGAGGACCACATGCCCACAGCTGCAGCACCACTTTCCCCAAAACACAGATTGCAAATCAGATCTAGGACAGGCCTGTCCTAGAAACCTCACAAGCAAGGAGGGCAATGTAGTCACCTAATCTCCTGACGCTCCTTCATCCACTCCAGCAATACCTGCTTTGACTCTGCATCTTGATACATCTGTAAAGACAACAGCAGAACAAACGTCTTATCAGTCCTGCAAACCACATCTCAGTTCCCCCCCAGTCCTGCTTTAACTTGCAGCCCCACATACCCACAGCCACTCTCCACTCGAGGAGAATGAGATGCTCTTTGAGAACACAAGCAACATGGTACACGCTCTTATTCGCAGGCTAAGCTCAAATGGCAGCCTCAGAACACGCACACTGCCCACCCTGCTCTGCCAGGATCTGCTTACCTGCATCCTCTCCAGCAGGCCCGTCAGAGCCTGCTGCCAGGTCAGGGAGTGCATGTACTGCTCCGTGTTTATGATGCGAATTTCCGTCTCCAGCTCAGGGACGATGGCTCCGGTCCTCCAGCCGTGACGCAACATGAGGTCCTGGAGGTCGGGGTGCGAAAACAACCACGAGTTCAGCCTAAGGACTCTAGGCCAAGCACCACTGAATTTCCTAGAAGAGTGGTCTGTTCACATTACAGATTCTCAGGGGACAGGGATACTAGCAGCACATCCTGGGTCATGCTGATTACATCTACCTCGCAGCCACCGGGATCAACATTCCTGCATGAACCAGCCAAAAAGTGAGCCTTGCCTTGGGATCCACAAACTACTCTCAAGTTCACAACCAGCAGCTATGCTCCATGTGCAGAAAGTTCTTCAGAAATCCCTTCTCCATTGCCTGCCTCCACACGGCCATACAACGAGGATGCTTACACGTGCTGCACGCGTCCCTAAAGGCCGCAGCCTGCAGAGCACCATACACAGCGTACCAGAAACCCCAGCGCTCAGGACATGGCCCCTTTGACACTACAACACCACTGCAGCCACAACACCCAGAGGAAGCTGACACCCAGCTACACCCTCTCCTCAGCCTTCTGTGAAACTGAGGAGAACCACAGTACTCCCTCACTCATACTCGTATTCCTACCCAAACCATCCTGCACTGCGTTTCCCCACCTGGCAGGGCTAACAAGCTGGCTTCCATCCCTGCTGGCACCCTGCTATATCTTCTGTCCTTTAGCTTTTCTCATAAAGGCTCCTTCCTTTCAGACATTCTGGGATGATCCAGGCTTTCCAGGCCAGTAGGGAGCTCACAGGACCGAGGTGCAGAGATCTGGCGACATGCACCCTTACAATGCACCCTCTATGAATAACTAAAAGCCTCAGCCCTGACACAGGCTCCCAAGTCCTTCTGATGCACCACGGTGCACAAGACCAAAAGCCCCGCCGGGATCACATGGAAGCAGCACAGAGAGCAGAGATGTTGTTACTTACCGCAAGGTCACTGTAGAGATGGTCGCCAAAGTAGAGTACTTTGGACCCACGCCAACCAGTCAGCCTTAGAAAATCAAAGAGATTACCCTGTAAATTAAGGGGACACAGACAGGAATGTGGTTACTGGAAAAACGTCTCTGTTCTCACCAGCTAATACTGGCCAGCCACCTCAGTGGCGCTGCCAGGACTTCGCTGCCGTACTGCATGCAAACGTGCACCCTCGTGAGAGGGCAACCTGCTCACTCCTCTGCCACTCAAAACCTCGTTTTTATCCTTCCCCACTTTCTTCCCATGGGACAGCTCTCCTGTGCGTGCCACAGCCTTCCTCAGGCATGCAGTCTGCAGAAAATAAAAACTCCTGTGACCCCAATAAACAAGTCATGGGGAAGGAGTTCTGTGCTCTACGGCACAGCAAGACAAGGGTGGCTGGGGGGGGCTACATGAACTAAGAAAGAAACAAAAGGAGACACTTTACAGCCCAAAAACAAAATACAGTTTGATCAGGAAAGCCTGAGCAACAAAGAAAGAAGCCCAGGTGAAGCTGCTGGACTGGATGACAACATTTTCACCTCACGGAGTGCATCAGAGACAAGGTGAGGACCATCACGCAAGGCTTTCCAACTTAATCATGTCACTGGCTACCATCCCAACCCAAAAGCTTAAGAACATTCACCGGAATTGCCCAATAAGCCAAAAGAGAGAGAGGCAGCCTGGGCAGATTCAGTTAAGTAAAATAGACCCCAAAGCACCCAGCTAAAGCACAGCAAAATAGCAGCTTGCAGGACTTTCCAAAATCCATCTGCCTACAGAGAAGGCTTCAAGGACCCGCCTTCCACTGTCCACACAGATTTTCCACATGAGTCATGATGGAAACTAGGGAAGTAAAACGCCCTTTTGAAGCTGGCAGATGGGACTGTGCCAGCGTAAGTGATTGATATAAACCTGCAAGCCACAGACAGCAATCTGTCCAGCCAGTTCACTGCTTCCTTCAGGGCCAGGGAAGATCTAGCACCCCTATACAACAGCACTGACCCTGCAGCCATCTCACAAACCAGCTAGGCAAAAGCCTTGATACAGTGAGAGGAACATGATTGTGGGCAACAACTGGAAAGGAGCTCAAAACCCCACTCACCCCTCCTCCTTCCTTCATCTATCCCATTCCCTGGTACAGCACATATTTTTTGGGCAACCTGCAGCCACAAGATGTAGGTGGTCAAGAACAAGATTTAATTCAGCCCTGGGCTATTAAACCTGATGGCTGAGGGGCACCTTCTCCACCGAGGGAGTTGCTGAGCCACAGGTAAAGTTTGCCCATGGAGGGGATGCTTTGTACGACCTCTGCTCCTATGTTCCCAGCTCCCAGCCCCTGGCAGAGAAGGGGATGGGAGTAAAGTGCTCTGACTGACCCACTGGACAGGCCACAGTCTTCCCAGCAGTGCTACCCAAGGACATGACCTACTGTTCTACCACAGGTCAGATCCCAGCTATTTGACCGAGACCTCACGAACAATTTCCTCCCTTGGGATCCCACAGCTCACATAACCAAAAACAAACTGTCCTAAATCAAGAGACGCATGTTCTCAGCAGACAGACCAGCTGAAATGAGAACAGAGAATCACAGAATCATTATGGCTGGAAAAGACCTCTAAGATCATGGAGTCCAACTGTAAACCCATCACCACCATGCCTGCTAAACCACATCCCTAAGCACCTTGTCTACAGGTTCCTTGAGCACTACCAGGGATGGTGACTCCACCACTTTCCTGGGCAGCCTGTTCCTATGCTTGAGTACTCTTTCCATGCAGAAATTCGTCCTAATGTCTAACCTGAACCTCCTTTGGTGCAACTTGAGGACTACCTATCAGTCCTGAAGCAGCAAGCTGACCAGAATAACAGCCCATCCTTCAGACATGCTTCTCTTTCAGGAAGGGAAGAGAGAAGGGCCCCAGGTTTTTTATCCTGATTACTCTTGTTTCTTCATTCCTTCCTCTACAAGCCAATCCTGCATGAGGCCTCTCCTAGCTTACAAAGAGCATTCCTTTCTAAAAGCTCTAAGCAGACTGTGTTATTGACAACCCTTTCCTGTGCAAAAACCTCTATCTTTATAGAAAGAGGCAGTAAAAGGGGTCAGGACAACTACACAAGAGCACAGGGCACGAAGCCAGGCAGCTTTGTTAGCCCCTGCCACCTCTTCCAACCTTATAGAGGATGGTTTGAAGCAAAAGACCTTTGCATATCCATCATATTTTGGAGCGCTCAGCCTTCTTGCCCTCAAAACACACACAGATCTGGCTGCCAGTCCAGGACTGTGGTTCCAGGTCTGGGATGTCAGGAATGCTGAGGGAAACACGCAGCTGTTGCCTAATCTGGGCAAGGTCAAAAAACACAGCTCCTCAAGTCACTAGTTTACTGTACACTGGAGCAGATGGCATCCACTGGGCCCAATCACTGAATACAGCCCTTGGCAGGACTTTCTGATACACAGAAAGATCCTTTATCCTAAGGCTGACATCCCAGCAGAAGCTGAAGGGCTTTCTAGAGACATACAAATCCCAGGGCTTCACAGCAGGCCAAGGGACACGCTGAAAATATTTGTGGGACAGTATCACACAGGGCCTTCATGAACTCTCTGCACGCAAACAGAGGGCATCCCCTGCTCCCACTGGTCAGCAAGGCAATCTTTTTAAGGACTTCTATTTTTCACTTTCCACACACCTAACATCTAAACATCTAAAAGTGATCTACAGTAAAAAAAATATGTTTTTCTCCCACTCTTTTTGTTTGTTTGTTTTGGTTTTGTTTTGCTTTCTATTTTCTCCAGGCTTTTCCAGTGACTCTCAAAACATGCATTTCATGAGTACCTACCATTTCAGACTCTTGCTTCATACGCCTTATGCACCCAGGTCACTTTACCTCTTTGTAGATCTTTCCTTTCTCCAACTGGTTTATTTTGTCCCACTGCAGTGAGCCTTTATCATCCAGTTTTCTAAAAGGTCTGTAAAAAAAAAGGGGGCAATGTTAACTTCTTTTGGCAATCATTACAGCAGCTACAACACTCAAATCAGAAAGCTTGTTCATCTATGTAACAGCTCATAATAAATGTGTTATGTGAGAGTGGACCTTCTGCACTCTGTTCTCAGGGAAAGAGAAAGGCAGAGAGAGAAAAAATATTTTCAAAATGCTTCCATTGACTGTAACCATTTTATGGCAATAATCCTAACAACTCTTCACTCTTCTTGCTTTTCAGATAGCAAGTTAAAAAAATTGCTTTGTCCAAGAAGGTTTTGCCATGAAACACTTTCTATCCTGTTTCAGTGTGGTTACTGCCCAGCACTACAGAGATTGGGGGATGTCTTAATAAGACAGAGCAGTCTGCAGAGCAGATGGAGACTCCATGCTGATCTTAACAGCTGACCCGTGTTGTTCTGAGGGCTTGCCTTGTTACTTCCACTTGGTCAGAAGGAGAGAGAAGAGAAGAAAAAAAAAAAAAAAAAAAAAAAAAAAAAAAAAAAAGCCTTAAGATTTGATCTCCATGGAGGTTTATGCTGGATGGGAACATTGCTTCCTTGTGGGACAGGAGGTCCAAGACTAAGAGCTGTTCCTGCAGCAGGTAGAGGACAGTCTCATCCAGGAGAAATACTGTAGGATCCTGAGCTGCCATAGTACAGAGGGAACCCTGCCTTCCCCACCAGCTCTGCAACCTACCAGTCTAGTCATGAGACCTCCTAGACCATGAGCAGTCTCCAATGCACACCTGCACCTTCCCTCAGGAAAAGCGCTCCACAGTTCACTACCTCCACCAGTGCGTATCAGTGGTCAGTAGGTTTGTCCCTCACCTTGGATCCAAGTGCCCTATCATGCCACATGTGTGGACTTCAGGTACCATGCAGCCATAAGGTTTTACCTCCTACAGAGCTGGTGCATCATAACTCCAGGCCATATTTTAAGATACTTTCCCTCACACCCTGTGAGGGAAGGTACCACTGGACCTTAACAGCACACTACATGCATTTCCTTGGCTTGCAGAACAAGCCACAGGCTCCCTGTACTGTGTAGTGCATCCTTTCTTCCTGCTTTGCAGCACACCCATTTCCCAGATTTGAGGTTCCCCCAAGATCAGAAAAGTTTCTTCTTTTTGATATTTTTCAGGCTGAAGGGGCTCACCCCTTTACACTGCATCAGTGCAGGTGGCAGCAGGGAAATAAACACCTAAGACAGCAAGGGAAGCCACGGGATGAGGAAAACTAATTCCTTGTGGCATGGTCTACTGCAAAGAAAACAACTGGCAAACAAGTCACAGAACTCTACTTTTCTCATAAGTGGTTTCAGTATCTTTTATCTGCAATAGTAGAGTCATTTTACATATGTTGGCTACCTATCCCATCTGCGATGTCCTTGTGAAATTTCAGTCACAAACAGCAACTGTCCCCAGAGCAACATGCTGCTCCACATCTTGTGCTATCTAGGCCTACTCCTTAGTGATGCCCTCTCCCTTTCCACATCTTGCTCACCAGCAGGGAATGAAGAACAAGCAGCCTGCAATCCAGCAGGAAAATCAATCTCTGCAGCTGAATGCAGCTTTTGGTTGACCACATAGCTGAGAAATAACAGCAGCAGTGAGCAAGAGCTTATATCCCCTGTCTACAATTTTAAGGGTCAGCAGTGCCTACCAAGGAGGTGACTGCAGGGACAATATTCCAAACATCTTCCCACTTCCACTCTGCTCACTGAAACGGAACAAATCGTATTTACTGTAAGGGTGCAGCCCTAGCACTCTCATACAGTTAAACGCACTGTAATTGCTCACAAAAACACAGCTGAATAAAGTGCTATCTGATTTTTCTCACCCTCAACTTTGGTCACTGATGCCTACAATTGTGTCAGAGCAAATTATTTTTTTCCTAGTCAATGAACAGAGATATGTGACAGTTTCTGCAACAGCTCAGATAATCAACAGTTAGACAAACCGCACGTATAGCATCACTGTACCTTGCTTTGCCGTCACTTTCTGAGAAAATCCACAGCATTATAACCAATATTATCTGCCCTTCTCTGTGTAACAATGACTGTTAGGCCATAGATGCAAAACCAATCTAAAATTCTGGACTATTGACACACATACAGCACACACGAGACAGTCTTAGAAACAGAGCAATTGTGTTACTTATGCCTAAAGGGGACTAGATGTTTCTTTTCCAGAAACAAATAGAGTAAGTCTTCTCATAGTTTTATCCTAATTATGCTAGTAGCCTTGAGGGTGGAAGAAAATACACAAAGGATTCCTCAAGAAGAGAATACAGTAAGTCTTGGTCAGTCATCATTTGAGGTAACAAAGCAGACAAATCCCCTAAACCAACAGCCCAAAGGACAGAGCAAAGACAACAGCTTGCCTATGGGCTAGTCCCTTGGCAGCTCCTAACTTACCACAAAACTCCACCACTATGTACAAAAGCTTCCAGAGCTGCTAATTACAAGACAGCATATGTACAGTAACTAAAAATATATATTTTTTTTTCTGTGGGTAACAGGAAAAGGAAAGATTCTGGCATACTCTCAAGACCTACTGCCAAGAAACAGTCAGCTCTCATACATACCATTCTGCTCCTCTGGCCTTTTCTATTTTCCTTCTAAAGATTTAAGTACATAATTAATATCCCTAAAAATCTAAGTTGAGCCCAGGCCATGACAAAATGTTTGAGGCTAGAGATGGCCAATTTTAGAAACATGATTTCTGCTTGGCACCACCTGTGTTATTCCCAGACTGGTAGAGGTTTGTCTTGGCCTAGATATCTCCTCAGAGAGTATCTGAGACAGGGCTGGATTCACTGTGGAGCTAGATTATGCTTAGAAAAACACTACTTTTCAGAAGGTTAAAAGAAATCATTTAATCCAGAGAAAGAGCCTAATACTTCAGGCCTGTATGCAGCAATGTATTATCACCACGGGACACGTACTTCCGACGATCAGTAAAGAAGTTGGGCTTGTCAGCTTGCACAATGACCATGTCGAATAAATCCCGCCAGTTCTTGCCAACCATGTGTTTCATTCCTTTGTCCCTACAGCCAAAAAAAGCAGAAAAGTTAACAGTTCCATAGCAATCACTTTCAATGTACTTGACCAACTATTGCATCCCCACAACAGTCAGCCTAAAAGGATTCTCATCACAGTGACAAAGAAGAAAGCACAGAGATTTCTGCATCTTACAAAAAGGTGACTGATCACACAGAGGACTGATGTGGCACTGACTATTTCAAGCTGTCCCTCCCTTTCTCCTGCTGCCATGGGAAGTCCAGAGCAGTCTGTGCTCATGTGACACAGCACAAGCTACTGGAGGCAACCCGAAGTGGTGGCTCAGCAATGCTGCGGCCAGCCACAGCCTTGTGGCTTCCTCAAACAGCTGGAGGCATCGAGGTAACAAGAGCTGTGGGGCTCCCTCTAGACCACAGCCAGTTCCCAGAAAGCAGTTCCTGCCACAGGAACCTCTAGCACACAACTTTCAAACACTCATGTGAGAGACTGCACTGCAACATGCTTGTTGTGCTATGGAGTCCCATCTGTGCACATGAACAATACTCACACAAAGCTAAAAGGACTGTTTGTAATGAGGAAGAGTTTCTTGTTGTGGTTCACCAGTCGGTTTAGGACAGCATAAATTTCATCCCCATGCAGAATATACTTTTCTGTATCGGAATAAAACAGACATCACTGATCAAAAAATTTTGGCATAGGTCACGACCACATTACATTAAAACTAAACCCAACCTAAGCACCTATACTAACAGGAATGCAAAAGCCTTGGCATCAGCTACATGCCATTCCCATCAGTCCATCTAACATACATTGGTAGTGAACCACTATGGTGACAAAATGCCCTTCTTCATCCCATTCATCTAGAGGGAAGAGAAAGACTTAGGAATAAAAAAGGCTGGCAAGAAAGAGGGTTGATACCCAAATGTCAGCACGGACAGGTACAGTCACTTGAGGCTAGACTGCTACTAGGAGGTCTCTCTCCTTGGAATGACCAAGAAACCTTCCCAAATGATCTCTCTGCATCTTCACATTACATCAGGGACACTGCCCCTCACTTGCAGACAGAAGGAAAAAGCAGCAAAAGCAAGAAGGTAATTGAGTCCTCCATTAAAAAAGATCTTCCACCACAACCTAAATTTAATTTGGTTGTAAATGCCAGTCTACCCCTTGGTGAACTTTAGGAATGACACAACCAAGTATTTCATTAATTTCTTTATCCACTTGACTCCTGTGAATGACTGCAGAGCTTAGATGGCTATCTTATGTAGATTCTACATAGTACATCAAGACATACAAATGGATTTGGCACCAGAGCTCCATTTAACTCACCTAGATCTTTTTCAATCCATTTGTACATCACTCCTTTCACATGTACATCTTTAATGGCATCCTAAAAAAAAAAAAAAAAAGTAGGAAAAAAATTTTCAGTTTCACATACAGCATTCCTGCTCCCCAGCATGTACAACTGCTTCAGTCACTGAGAAGCATACAGTAACAGCATCCCCTTTTCTTGGTGAAGAAAGAAAAGCCACATTAACACCAAGCAGTGCACCTTGCACAGCAAGGCTCATTACAGGCCAAAAAGAACACCACCGTGGCTATATCAGTTAAAGCAGGACAGTAAAGGGAGAGGGGAAAAAAAAAAAAAAAAAAAAAAAAAAAAAAAAAAAAAAAAAAAACCTAGAACTTGGCCAAGCAATAACAGTTTCTCTCCTGCTCCTGGAAACCAGGACATGTCAACACATTCCTGTCCCAGCAACCAAGAACAACTTCAACACCGGTTATTGCCACAAAGCCCAGCCACTGACTGACTTTCTTTCCTCTCTAGGCTTGGGAAAGCCCTACCAGGCGCGACCCGAGGAACGGCAGCGCGGCCGAGATGAGGGGCAGCAGAGGGTGCCTGTGACGCCCGCGCAGCTCCCGCTAGCCAGGGCAGGCCACGGGAGCGGGCAGAGCGCACCACTGCGAGCCAAGGGGTTCCTCTGGGAGTGCTGGGGGGCTGGCCGCAAAAGCACTGCCCACTTCTCCAGCAGCAAGCAAGATAAAACAGATTGTCAGTGGCATCCAGCTTCCTCTACTTTCCATCCCAGAGGCAAAGATCCAAAACACTTTTGGAGAAACCCAAGGAAGATTCTTCACAAGTTTCCATCTAAAGAGATGCCAGATACAGAAACCCATTCCCAGAGCAGAAACCCACTATGTAGTGTGTACATGTACTTAGGGCTACCATTTCCACTATGTAGTGTGTACATGTACTTAGGGCTACCATTTTCGTCCATGACAGCTTAGACAGAAGTACAAAGGCTGCCTTTCCCCAGGATAATTAAAACACTTTTACATTAGGTGTGTTCCACAAAAAGCCACCTTTTCCAAGCAGATCCATGCTGTCACTGCTGACATTGATACAGAGGTTGCACACAGTGCAGCAGTGACATCCACAGCACAGCAACCCAGTCTTACTGCAGTGGTGACAGTTGAGGTGAAAAATCATGATCCACTTGGAAGTTCCTTCCAAGTTGAGAGGAAAGCATTTACAGCTTAGATGGAGGACAATGAAGGAGGAGCCACCTTTTCATAGCAGTGATTCAGGAGTCTATTCCCTCCCTGTGGATTTGAATGAGGAAAAGGCAGAGGTCACAACTCATTCAGTGAGAGACTTCTGCATTGAGCTAAGTGACCAAACAAAAAAACAGCAACACTATCAAGTAAACAACTTTACTTTGACCAGCATTGGCACTAAAAACAAGAAATGC
Organism: Nothocercus julius; assembly: GCA_013398735.1. Taxonomy (NCBI): domain Eukaryota; kingdom Metazoa; phylum Chordata; class Aves; order Tinamiformes; family Tinamidae; genus Nothocercus; species Nothocercus julius. The sequence continues at coordinate 1,205,600 of VZSV01000005.1, forward strand.
TTTTGATTTGTGACAAAATTAGCTTTGCAGAACAGAAAGAGATTCCAGTTTGCTGCTTCTCTTAAAAAAGAAAAAAAAAAAAAAAAAAAAAAAAAAAAAAAAAAAAAAAGCACCACACAGGAAGAACTGTAACTTGCTTGTAGGTAGAGTCTTGGTAGCCTGGGGATGTACCAAACAGGGCTCAAAAACTTCCCCAAAGAAAGGCAGGGTTGAAATGCATGTGCTTACTCTCAAATGTGAAGCGGCCAAACCGGAGCAGCAGGATGACACAGTCTGCACGTCTGCTTCCATCCTTCCCCGCTGCCTCGGGGCTGCACTCTTGGCTCAGTGCAACATCATCAACACACAGACTGCTCTCAAACACACAGTGCTGCAATCAGGATTACCACTGATAACAACAGTATTGAGAACAGCCACAACTCACCCACTGGGAGCCTGTGCTGTAACACAGCAGTGTGGCGTAGGCGAGTCCTCCTGGGAGCCCTGCCTGTGTAGGCACAAGAGGGATCTCTGTGCTCACGTCCACAAACCATTTCTCTGCACTTGCTTTGCTGTTCTGAGAAGGCATAGCTCTATCGAGCACTGCAAAGGGATGAGTTTGCAAAAATTATCATTACCCTCATCGCACAGAAAAAGAGAGATAAAAGTGCAGGACGCTCTCCCGTCACTCCTCCAACACGGATTTCAAGCATTGGCATAGATTCAGTCATCCCTCATCTCTGCTTACCCCACTCACTCTTCAAGAAAAAACACATTTCCTCAGCAAAGGATGCAAAGACAAATGACAGGATTAGCACTGAGGAGAATGAGGACTTGAGGATACTGTTCACCCTGTACGGAGTACACATTTGGCAAGGGTCACCACTCACTTGCTCTCAAGATTGCAACTAGGCACAAGACCCCTTTGATCTCAAAAGAAAGGTCAGTAAACACCCTCAACACAAGACCTCAGCTTGAGGTCAGCTGTAGTCAGCTGTATCTCCTCATCGTGTTTTCCCCTACCCCAAAAGAAAACAAACTACAACCACCAAAACCCTAGAAACATGTTAGGGCCTCGTGGGAAACCAGCTCTTATCGGGCACTAACAGAAGGCCAAAACCTAAGCTCTGACCCCTGGCTGTAAAGCCCAGGAGCAAAGCTGCCTGGGTGAATCCTTATCACCAGAAAGGCAGCATTCACATAACTTTTCTGTCACAGGATGACTGGACTGTGTCCATACAGGCCACTACTAGAGGATGACCGCTGAATTCCCGTACTATACAGACCAATCCCACCTGCCTATGGAGAAAGGGCTGGCATATCCCTTTGCTGCCAGGAAAGATGCATCAACTGTCAACAAATCTTGAGTACTTTGTTCTTGCCTATAACATTAATCGAGAAGTAAAACAGCTCCCCAACAGTGCTGATAATCCAGTATTTCAAATGCCTGAAGTGTAGCTGAAGGGCACGATTAGCCTCGGAGTAACTGCCTCTCAAGAGCCAGTCATGCACGGGAAAACATCCCAAAAGCATCAGACTGCTTTCCAAACACAAAGGGAAGGAGCAAATTCCCAGAGCAGGCAAGGGGAAGTACTTCACTACAGTCACTGCAGAAAGCAAACTGCTTGGTTCCTGGTCAGTGCATGGCCATGCAGGAAAGCAGAGAGCTTGAAAGTCTGCAGAACCGGAAAACATTAACACAAGCTTTGTGGCAACACTTCCTGGGGAAGCATCTTTGAGATAACTACCCAGACCCTCCTGCATTGTATGTACAGCAAACACCAACTTTACAGTATAGACAGCGCCCTAACGCACGCTGAAAATGCAGCTTTGAATATCCCCTGGTGATGATCTAATCAAATGAGACAACAATGTTGTTATATTAGACTATTCACAATCAGCACCTTGAGTTGAGATACTACAGAGCTCACCTGCGCTAACAAGCTGAAGAGCTCACAGATTTAATGTGAGCTACGGGGTGGTTTACATTTTACTCACAGATATATCCTTGTAAAGATGGACCTGGTCAAACTCAATGCCGTGAGTTATGAAGTAATCGATGACTGAAGACAGAAGTGTCATTTCAGGAAGAGAAAAAATGTCCATAAATTGCTTAAGTGAAGGACCCTGGAAAGAAAAATATGAAGATGCATTAAACCAAAAATACTGTAAAATAACAAGCCCACATGACCCAGGACCAACATATTCCAGGCTAAAAAGAACAAAGCCAAAGTGGAAAGCCCCAGCCACTCAGCAGATGCCCCTCTCCTCTCTGCCAAGTACTAACCCAATGCATTAACACTTCTTGACAAGATAGAGGCGCCTCCTTCACTGAAATCATTAAGCAAATCCAGTGTTACTAACACCATGCGGCAGGGATGGAGGGAGCAGGGAGTCAGGCCCAGAACACTAACTCCTATTCCAAGTCCACGTGCTTCGATTCCCAGAGACAACGCTCCACTACAGAAGAGGCTATGCCTCTTTCTGGAGATGCCCATCATTCATGCAGGCAAGTCTGATTTTGGAGGCACTGGCATCAAAGCTGCTCTATCCATATTCCAGGGACGTTTCATAGAGCAAGACAAGAATTACTCCAACAAGCAATTTACCAACAGCAGTCTGCCCGATGTTGGACTGCTCTTAAAAGAGTGGGCACATGCCAAAGAAGAAGCAGAGCGTGGGTGAGAAACTGTGTGTGTGTGTCTGTGTGTGTCTGTGTGGAGGGGGTTCAGCCCAGTTTAGAACTAGCTAACAATCGAGTTGGAAATGCAGAATTTAAAAACTGTGACCAAGTAATAACTCAGGTTGCATCAGGCAAGACTGCAGCTCTCTAATCATATTCCAGTTTTACTGCCTATCAATCACAAACCTTTCAGCAGATCAGCAGCCAACTTTGGCTCCAGAGTGCCCACCCAATTTTTATATATATATATATATATATATTTTAAAAAAGCTAGTTTATTCAGTAGGTACTGCCTGTCTACAGGACTATGGTGTGTCTTGCTGGAGAACTGAAGTTGAAATCAATCATTTTATCTTTCATCGTTCAAGTGCCGGATCAGCCAAGGGAACAGTTATTAAAACCTGGTACATGAAAAGCAATTTGGGAAATACTCAGACCTCTTGAAAAACCTGGAGCACCCCAACAACCCAGTCATGTCAGGCCTGTGCCCACGAGCTTTGAGCTACAGCCTTGGCAATTCTGACCTTGGCTATGACTGACTGACAAAAAATTGCAGCTCTCTAGGATAATGTTAATCTCGAGGATAACATTGGAATATCAAAAGGCATTTAATACAGCTATATGAAAAAAATGGACATGAAGGCAGCATCCAGGAAGTCACAGAAAGTACATATGGTTAGGCAGTGCAGGCCCTGTGTCAGCTCAATGATGAGTATTTGCCACTGCTGCATCATGGTGTAACAATGGGAACATCTTGCGTTTAGCCTGTCTTGTGAGGACAGAAAATTATCTGTCCAAAGAGAGAAACACTCTCTTTGTAGCACTACTCACACATAATATTGGGGCAGCACAAGAAAGAAGATGTAAAAGGACAAAGGAATAACAAACAACATTTTGCTTGCAGTCTTTTCCCAAAAAAAATGCTGCTATCAGAAGGGATGTTGGTGTCTGGGGAATTAGCCGGCAGCAAAAGACAACTTGACTTACAGAAGAAAGGAATACAAGGAACACACCTACCCTGGTTTGGGCCACGTACGGTGCGCAGTGGCCTGCTTAGCGATAGTTGCTGAATCCTTTCACTAATCTTGTCTATTGTGATATAGAACTGCTAGGGGAAATCCTTCTTTCACTAGAAAATGCAAAACTTCCAGAAAACAGCTAACTCGCTTTTCCCCATCCTCCCTGTTCAGAGATTCTGAGAATGAAGCAAGAGGGACACAGAAGGCAGCTTCTATTGAAATCACACAAATCAAAATGAAAACTAGCCTCAGACTTCAAAAGAATACCACATACAGTTTTTCCACAACACCCACAATTATCCACGTTCTACAGGTCAACACTAGTCACACAGCACTAGCTGCACAGTCTAACCCTAGGCAAGATCTGCGCTTACGTTCTGCAGGTGTTTCGATGCCAGTAGCAGTCCACACATTCCTGCCAAGAAAGGATCAAGCAAGAAAAGCCTTAGGGGAGAACACTTAGACTCCAACTACATCTGTCCTATGTTTTATGCCATGTTGCCTGGAACAACTAGCTCAGCACACCCTCCTGTTACCCACACAGTGGCAGCAAGATGAGCACTCCATCTAATAAGGGTCAAAATCCTTACAAAAGGATTTTGTAACTGCTTACACCAACAACCAGCCTAAATTCAGTGCTTTCCCACTGTGTGCCTGTGGCACAGACTGAGCAGGCACTGCTGGGTTCTAGTGTCTTGGCATGTTTACTGGCCCTTTCTCTCTGGGAACCATCTATTTGCTCATGGGTTTCATTAGGTTTTTACGAAGACATCCTCCCTCTCAAAGAATAAACTGCTATCCCTACTTCCCTGGCCAAATGTTATATGGAATTTTTCAATATCCAGAGTTATTTTGAAATTACTAAGGACAGACAACTGATCCAGGAAGGATGTGGATGGGCTTCAGTAGGTACTACTTTGCTCTGTATAATGGCCTATTCATAATACCATTCTCTAGAGAGCTGACAACTTGCACACAAAAGGCTGTTGAAATACAATCCTCTTCCACTTTCCTTTTATAACTACTTTTATCTTGCAACCTGCAGTGTCAAATTGGCCCCTTGAGGCATGACAAAACTCCCTCCCGTCCTTACACAGAGGGAGTCAACAAATGAGATCCTGAAATAAGCATTCAGAGAGATGCTTCCATCAGCAGGATGTGGAACAAGAGTCAGGGCAGGGTATTTTCCTGATGTTAATCCCACTCAACTACAAGTGCCTATTGGCTCCTTCACAGTCTCCTCCAAAAAGTAACAGGCAACTCCTTTTGGAATTACCACTTGTAATATTGTAGTCTTGTATGACTGTGTCAGGTACTTACTACCAGCCAGAAGAAAACACCTGAGGTAACTGCTATAACACCTATAAAGAAGCACAGAAAGGCATCTTGGCACAAGGTCCTGCAAAAAGCCACAAATTGGAGCAGATTTCATGCTTTCATTTATGAAAAGAAATGTTAAGTTATCCCATGCTTGCTAGAAGTAGGAAGAGTGGCACAGCAGGGGCCAATCAAGTGAAGTTTACATACAGATAACAAATTCTAAACAGAAACATCCCAAGTTGCAAGCAAGATATTGGTGTATCCAGAAGGCAGATGGTCAGATTAATTGTTCCCAAGAAAAAGACAAAATTCAACAGCAACATTGTTGGGTACTTTACCCTGTCAACTCAAAGGGCATCAGCAAAGGAAATGTGCCCTCCTCCTCGCAGTTGCTATTAAGGCAATTACATTTACAAAGGACAAGAAAGCAAGCAACTCCAGGGAGACAGGGATGCAAATACCCAGCTTGCCCACACATCACGCTAAACATGTGAGGAAGAAAAATCTCTTAACTTTCTCCAGTCCAGGCAACCAAATGACTTCTACTTCTCCAGCCCTTTACCATGACAGTAACATTCCTGCCTCAAAAAAAAGTACTCATGGATCCCAACTCTACAAACAGTGAGGACTGTGGGGAAGATTATTTTTATAAAAGGAAAAAATTATCAAAAAAAAAAAGAAAAAAGAAAAAGGAGAAAAAGGCGATGCAAGCAGCCTGCACACACACACATAAACACACCCTCCTCCACAAGACCCTGCAGGCACCAGAGCTGCCAGTTTAGCAGCTAGATTTGACCAAGGAGCAAGCAGAGGATGCCTCCCTGTCAGGTTGCAGAGCCATTCAGCTCTAGGCCAATGGCCCTGTTGTTCAGGGTGCTTCAGCAACAGCTTTCACATGCTAAACTGCTAAATAACCTCTGGGGCAAATTCCCACTAGAACAAAACACAGTGGCAGTTCACTAGGTGCTATGAGGGAAGTCATTTACATGCTCATACAGATCACTGTATTCCTAGCTGGTAAAGGAGATGCTGCTTAATAGCATTACATTACCTTGCCATAGAAGTCACTCATCTGGTACAGGGGAATGTGCTGAGTACCACCATACAGTTCGATTACCTCTTCATCAGGCACTGGTTTGAGCCCTCTAGACACAAAAATAGGATATTAATAATCACTAGACCACACAGAGCTACAAATTGCAGAGAAAGAACAGATGGGATGAACAAGATCCTTTCTAAAATTGAGAGCAAGAGAGCCTGATTCAGCACTATCACTCTAAAGGTTCACATCAAATCTTCTCCAAAACATTTTTCAGATACTTTGTATGTTCCTTCAAGTTAATTGAGGGACTTTATCTACACTCCTGCACAGAGAGCTCTGCACAGAGGTCTCCCTCTGCAACTATCAGTCTCTCAACAGGACTTTCCCCTGAACAGGCCCCATGATGAGATTCTGGTGGTACGGGTAGCTACAGTTTTAAAAAGGTTGCTGCCACAAGTTACATTAATATTAAATGCAAAGGTGTAGGAAGAGCTGCCTAACTCTTCTCAAGACTGTTCATACATGAACAAATTATTTTTCTTCCTATTCAGCTTTCTTAAGCAAGAGAAATTTGGTGCTAAGAGAGCATTCAACATGGATCACTGTTTTTGTCTAAAAAAGTAACCAGGGTATGGCTACAAGCTATAGAATTCATGAAGCTAGGTTTGTTAACAGCTGCCCGTTTTCCCTCTTGCACAGTATTTGGATGTAGCAAGCTGTTTACTCAACCAGTCAGCACCTTTCCCTTTCTCCCTAGTTATTCTATCGAGGTACAGACTCTGAGAAGTTAAAAGTTGCTTAGGTTTTGCTTGAAAGCAAAGGGCACTTCAGGCAAAGGATCCTTCAGAAGATCACCTAAAAGGGAAACTTTAAGAAAAAAGTTTAAATGAGGTTTCCCTAAAAATCTCTTCATGAAGCTGCACTGAAATATGTGGCACTACCAGAGAATCATAAAAAAATAGCACTCCAATAAGGCAATTTCCTCTGATTATGAAACTCCCTTTTTAACATTCTTAGGATGTTTACTGTAGCTGAAACTTAACAACAAAGAATTCAAGGAAAATAAACTGGCTTTCATGCTCAGAAAATACAAGAGAGTATTTTGGGGGAGCTTTGCTACAGATCTGTATAAATCACTACTTCCTGTGTACCGAGTCCACACTACACGGGCAGGGTGCTCTCCCACTGCCCAGTCTCTCAGCGTTTTGGACACAGTCTGTGGAAACATTCCCTTTGCTCTGCACTGTTTCAGCCAGTAATTCCAATCCACACCCAGTTCTGCTTGGGGAATAACAAAAGAGAAGAAAAACAGGGCAAACTAGGCCTTAAACTAAGCCCAGATTCTGACATGTCATTACTTTATTGACACATCTGCACTGCTTTAAGCTTCTGCTTGCACATGGAGATCACTCTCCTCTTAGCTTCGTGACACAGCAAAGAGGACCACGGCTGGGACACACTGTCGCCTTGGGCAGACAGGCCCATGTGCAAGGCACATATGGAGGAGCTCTCTCACAGCTGAATACTTTAATCAGAGGCATTAGCCCAGGTATACCACAGCTGCAGGTCTGACACCAAGCAGAGTACATGACTGGATGTGTCCTCAACCATTACCAAGAGCTCCAGGTCTTTCCACCCACACTTGGCTCAAAATGCTTGCGAAAAGTAATTCGGCAATTATGGGTAAAGTAAGCACTTGAAGCAAGTGGAAACAGGATAAGCCAGACAAGATTGCACTCTGCTTTTTGCCCCTTTTTTTAATTATTATTATTATTATTATTTTTAATCATGAGCGTATAGTTGAATTGAGTAGTCCACCTTTGCATATATGGGCATTTATAAAATGACTTTCAAAACTGACAGACCTATACGCTGTCCCCAACTGGACATAATGGAAAGCATCGATCTTCATCAGAAGACTCTGTGAGGAGGGATAGATATTTACTGTTAGTACTGGGTGGGTTTACACTTAAACCTTATTTAAGATTCAAGTTCCAAACAAATGACATTTAGAAAATAAAACTCAACCTAAATTTTATCCTTAACCCCTCAACTGCCTTTACACACATCTGTCCGCACTGAGGCACTGAGTTTTTGAGGCCCTCTGGGAGGAGGGAGAAAAAAAAAAAAAAGTCTCTTTGCCATAAGTTGAAAGATCCCCCCTGCCTGCTATGCTCCAAAGCCTGTGGGCAGGAATGTAATTGAAAAAGAAACAGACAGGACAATGTTTGTGTGACACAGAATCTTTTGTTATCTCCCTTTGAAATGCACACACATTCCCAAGGAGTTTCTGTGTGCACAAGAGAAATCTATAGGTTGTCACATTTATCTTAAGCACAACTAAGGAGGCAAGTTCTGTCTCTGAGCGCAGCTGTGCCTAGTCATTCTCCTTATGCAAGAGCCCTCCTCTCCCCAATGCACATTTAAGCATAATAGAAGTTCTCCAGCACACAGAGCTCAGCATCACACTAAAACTAATACTGCTCTGCAAATCAAATGGGGACACGGGATCAAAATCATTTGTCTCTTTCCTGCTACCTACCACAACACAAGGGAACAGATTCCACATTTTTGCATCCCTCTACCATTTAAGCGCAGCCTGCTACACTGTGGGCAGGCTTCCCACCACTGTGTGAGGGGGTGCAAGTAAATAACACCAGAAGATTTACTCGACAGGCAGTGCCCAGTTTTTCATGTGCTTTGCAAAATCTGATCCCGAGAACAGCCGGTTCTCACCCTCTCCTCACTCACAGAGCACCTTGCTTGGCTACGCTAGCCACCTTTGCGTTCTTCTGATATATCAGCCAGAGATTAGCTCACAGATAGGAACTTTAGCTTCTCACAGATTAAATTATTTTGCAAAGCCAGAGGTCTACTCTCACAAATGGTGTGCTGCCTTGCTGTCACCCCAGCAAGGACACCCAACAGGGGAAATCTCTATAAAGTTTTTCCTCTGTTCTTTTCCTACTAGCACTCTCTAGCCTGTACTGTCTGCTTCCCTGGATTTGCTCAAAGCTCCGCAGAACCAAGCTCCCAGCTCCTGCCTGGCTGCAGCAGACACCACAGCGTTCCCGGGCATTGAGCTTTCATGGAGTTGTTTCAGGGAACTGGAAAAGGGTTAAAGCAAATACTTGCACTTTGCTGGCCTCCGCTTCTAACTATGCATCTCAAGTAGCCTGGATCCTTTTCTAGGCGCTCCTATTCTTTGGAGGGGAGCATGGGGGAGGGAAGGACAGGGAGAAAAAAAAAAAAAAAAAAAAAAAAAAAAAAAAAAAAAAAAAAAAAAAAAAAAAAAAAAACAACTTCCTAAAGCATTCTCCTGACAAGTCATTTCTATCATTAGAGTAAGACATAATGCCTCTAACAGCAAGTACGGGGTGTAAATATAGGACTGAGGTCTGTCTTTCTAATATCCCCAAAGATAGAAATTATCATACAAAGAAGTTTGGTTTTCTTAGCTTGTGCAAACTTCTTGGGTTTCTCAGCTTGTGCAAATAACTGCCTGACTTTAAAATTGGCACAGATGTTTAGCAGGGATCCTTGCTAAAGAGTCCCATTCTACTCAAGTCTGCGAGAACACAAAAGACACCGTAACCTTGGGAAACTCATAAGCAAAACAGACCCGTGCAATGAAAGATACGGGCACTCGGACCATGTATTTCACTGGCTGCTTTGTGATCAATATTTCCATAAGCAATACTACCACGTTTCTACTAAAACACATTCATATAATGGAGGAGAAAGCCCAGAAGGCTGAACTTAGCACCACTTACCTTTTGTACATCGTAGTGAAGTCCCCGTATGGCAAAGCCTGGAATGTAGTCATACTTAGCAAGTCCTTCTGGATACTGGGAAGACACATAACAACAACATCTGAGACATAAGTGCTGTGTATCAATACAATTATTTTGCCCAGTGAACCTGCTTAGGCCTGCAAGCTTTCTCACAACAAGCATGAACTGGCCACGGAGAAAGACACAAAGGATCAGCTAAAAGCGCTAGAGCAAAAAGGGAAGTGCTTCCTCTCATGTGAGGGATGACAGGGAAAACATAACAGACTCCATCAGGCAGCAAGGACACTTCTGGTAAGCTCCGTTCAACGCAGATATGTGGTAAAGCAATGGCACTGCAGAGACTCTCGAAAAGACAGGGCCAGAAGAAAACACACAGAGCAGTCACCTTTTGAAAATAGGGTATTTGTAATAGGATATGATACATAGCATCATCCGCATTAACCTCTGCATGTCTAGTCCCAAAGGAGATTATTTCTGCATAGACAAAACTTCTGCAATCAAAGATTGTGAAACCTGGAGCTTATCTCAATACAACAAGTATCTGACACGTGCACGATGCTGCCTTTTACAAATGAGGCACAGAGAGAGCTGCGAGAACGAGTGTAAATTCTCGATTACCTTGAACTGCTCTATCAGGATGTCTCTGGCAGTGTTGAAAATCATAGAGTGCAGCACATTGGAATACTGCGCTAGCGTGTAGTCGTAGTCAAAGCCATATATCTCGACGTCTCCCAGGCTGATCTCGTTGTTAGCATAGATAGCGGCTGGATTGAGGAGGTTGCAAACTCCCGGGGGAAGGAGATCTGAAGGGGGAAGATGAGAGTTAGAGGAGCTAAAAGCATCACTGAAGCATCAACTTTACACCCTGAATCTGGCAGCAGCTGGAAGCACCACATGGCAGCAGCAAAGGAGCTCGGTCCTGAGGGTGTTGCCTGCTGCAGTTACGCAGCTCAAATACTCCTGCCCAGGAGAAAATGGTCTGTGAAACCTCCAGCTGTGCCTGGTGACTGTGCTAACCATTTTAATTAAGACTGACATTTTGCAGAAGACAGAAAACAACATCCTCAGATCTCTGGCCTACATAAAACAGAGCAGACCAGGGATTTTAAATGACCAAATTTCTAGCCTACAGCAGCTCAGGCTGTAGTTGTGTTTAACAGGCTCACCTATGTGAAAGGCAGCTGTAACATCTCAGCAGGAAAAGATGACAGTCAAACATCAGAAAAACATCATCTCTCCAAATTTGAAGAACACAACCAAGCTAATTCTCCTCTTCAAGAAACCATGACTTCAAAGCAGAAATTTAGCCTGGTTAAATTTAGCCTCTAACCAGAAGTTAGCCACAGAATCGGCCAGACTTCACTGAGAAATCTTTTAGCTACAGTTTGGGCATTTGTTTTGCTTTTTTTGTTTGCTTGTTTGTTTTTCCCCAGGCAGGATAAAGCAAGGTTGTGTACAAAACCCCACAGTTTTGAAAAACACTAAGCCATGCCTTTGGAGCGCCTCATGCTGACAGCAACAAGTTATCTGCTTTGCTCTCATAAACAGCTGTGGAAACAGCTTGGTCCTTGCATGCAGCTTGTCACTTCACAGAGGGGTTAGTGCTCAGGATGCCTGGGAATAGCACTTCGCTTGCTGGACGGCAGGGAAAACAGCAGGTTAAATCCCCCAGCACCTTAAGTATCCACAAATCCATTCTCAGAGCCCAGAGCTTCTGTTACAGGATGATAGAAAAGGCAGGAACAGACCCCCCTCAGGCCTTGTACTGGCTCCTTTAGCTCTTCCTTGCTATGAAATGAAGTTTCATATGAACTCAGGACAAAACAAGTATCACTAGAAAGCAAGAGCAGCTGTTCCCAATTTAGACGTGGGCTGGAGCTCTTACAGAACTTAATGTACAGAACTTGAGTACATGTTTTAGGTAAAAGGAAAAAAAAAAAAAAAAAGAATAGCTGGGAGGACTAATCCAAAGAGATGACCAACAGAGGATTCAGATACGTTATTATATCTTTTTTTTCAAGAGAGAGCGGCATTACAAAAACATATCCAAGCCTCTCTACTAGCTTGCTTTCCTTCAGCCTCCAGACCAGGCAGAGGGAAATTTTAAGACCAGAAAGCAGTATTTTTAGGCAGGAGAACGGACTTGCTGCTACACAGCAAGAACAAGAGCCCTCTTTCAGTCACCCTTCTGGTGGCAAATTTCCTGGAAGGGGCTGTGAAGAGCGAACAGGGTCAGAAAGAGCACCTTCCCCCGGGTTTTTAAAAGATAGGCAGTGTAAAAGGATTCAGATGATTGCAACTCTCATTCTCTCATCAAAAACGCTTTCTGTGCCACAAATACACCTCTTCTTCCTGTGCTCACCTCCAATGGTGCCCCGGGAGGAGATCCATCTCTGAGCATACACCATGGTTTGGGATGCAGTGATTGCAGGGCACTGATTTTGTTCTTCACAAGGAAGATGACACAGTGCTAATCACACCACAGTGTAATTCTGCAGCGCTTGCTTATCCCCATGAAAGCACAGGTTTTACCGTGACAAACAGAGAGGTGAAGCTTCTCCATCCTTCACCTTTTGCCACGAGGTTTGCAATAACGCATTTGGAGAGCCCAACAGCAGGGCAGAACACCATCAGCTTCAACCTGTCTCTCCTGCTTTGGGAGACACCAGACATATCCAGACACCACAACATGCCAGCTGCAATTTCCTGCAAAAACACAATCTGCAAAAGCTGAGAGAACCGGTACGGTTCTGCCAGGAGGGAAAGGCTGCCTCAGCTGCAACCAGAGCCACAAGCAGCCCTGCTGTAACACACACTGACCTAGGGAGTATATTTAGTCCCACTGGGTGAAGTCACACTCCTCCAGCAGCCTCCTGCCCAGCTAATTTTATCCCAGTGGGACATTCTGCCACAAACTTATGCGGTGTGTCCCCTCTTACCTCACTAAAAGCTGCAGAAAAATACACACTCTAGGAAAATACTATTACCACTGGCTCAACAGAACATGGTCCCGATGGACCCTCCTGGGGTAGGTAGCTTCCCCTTTGCCAAGACAGTAAGGAAAACAAACAAAACTAAACTAAGAGCTCACTTGTATTTTACAAAACATTACTCTCAACTACTTTTTCCACCAGAATCCCAACTGGAAAGGGAGGCAGTATCACGCAGTTGGTGACTGTCTATGCAGCACTTCACCAAGAGAGAAGTGGTTATTAACCACTGGAGTGGTTATGTCTGAGGAAGGCTGGGGCAAGAGCTATTGCAGAAATACAACCCCCTGGAATCTGCACGCTTGCAATTTGCTCCGATCTGCAACTCGGCTGTTTTTTTAGGGAAGTGTCTGCATATCCATGCAGATATATAGCACTCAGCAATGTCCACCCGCCTCGCGATTATAATGCATGACTAAAGTCAGCAAGGGAGCCAGACCACAAGAGAGCATGTTTGATCACACACCGCTTTTATGCTTGGACATCAGCGCAGGGTAACCACACAGCATCTTCTGTTCCATTTTGCAAGCGTGAATCACCGAGCAGCTGCTTAGGTTGGCATCTCCTCCTGACGGCACAAGTACCTCTTCCAGGCAACAACCCACAATCGCTGCAGATTGCGCTCAGTCCTGGCACAGCAGCAGAGATGGCAACAAATGCAGGTAATTAAGGGTGAAGGAGCACTGGAGACTTCATGCTGCAGCATGGCCCTTTCCGAATCAAAAAAACGAGGCAGGGAGGGAGATGCCAACCACTTCCTCTGCTCTGCTGAGCTCCCCCGGGTCCTGTCCAATCGCACAGGAAACGCTCCCTTTCCCTCAGTCTCAGATCCAGTATGCTGGTTAGGAACGAGACATAAAAAAGGGAATTTATACACATCTCTGTTCTCCCAGAGGTCTAACGTAGCAGATAACCACACTAACTTTTGTGTAAGACTAGTCTTTGTTTACCAGAGAGGAAAAGAGCAATATTAAAAAGCACACAGCCACAACTCTCCATGTTCTTCATAAATCAGTAAGTTCTTCTGTACGCTTGCTTTTCAAAGACAAACAGTTTTCTCGTCGCTTTAGGCTTTGTTTTAATGTCACAGCAATGTCTACAGAGCATTTCAAGACGCCAGAACAGACACCTCTACCAGGAGGACACAGGCTTTGCCTGGGCAGATTGGAGTAAAATGTAAAGATCATTAAACAACCGAGGAACAGTGTGAAGAGAACACTGAAAATAGCTTTGGAGCCCCATCCTCAATTCAAACAGTTAAGCCTAAATATTTTGGGGTGTTCGCAAATACTTGCTTAAGATGAGGAACACATGCAGAATCAAAATAAGCTGGACTGCAGATGCCACCCTTCCACTATGCCGGAATTGCCAGCAATGACCACACGGATGTGTCTTCTCCCTCAGTGGTACCCGACGTGACGGACACATGCTGCTGGCTGTGGCCTGCAACATGATTAAGGTGCAAAGGTATCTCTTGATTCACAGAAACTAAAAAAGCAAGAACAAACTCTAACCTACATCCTCAGCATTAGCAAAGTCTAACCAAATTCCACTCTAAATTTCACTCTCCACGATCCACTTTAAGTCTTGAGCTACACCACCCCTTGCCTCTTTTGGCAGAGAAAGAAAAGTCACATTAAGTGAAAGCAGTAGCCTTAAACCAGCATAGTGAATGAAATACAGTCTTAAAACTCAGTCTTGCAAAAGGTAGAGGGGAAATAAATAATGCAGAGAATGACTTCTCCTGGCCCAGCCCTAAGGGGAGATTTTAACCTTCTATCACATACTGCTCCTTTTCCCTGAAGTGCTTTTCTCAAACTGTTCTGGGCTCTCTCTCTCTTTTCTACCCAGATACTGCAATCTTCTTATTTGAATGGCAATCTTCTCCCCCCCCCAGTATATACATTGACTGCAATGCACTAAAAGAAACCGTATTCAGTAAGTAAAAACAACACATAAAACATAAAAAACACATAATAAATTCTACTGACAGAGACATCCTTCCCCAAACTGACAGCAATAACTGACAAAACAGAAAAGCAAGATTTCTGAGACCGTGGGAGTAGGTGGCACCACAGAGCTTTTTTTTAAGGATCTTCTTAAGCTTGCAGTTGATGGATCAAAGGGCAACAATGTTTTCAAATAAAACCAACCTTCCAAATCCCTAATCCAACCACAAAGACTCAGTTTTACATCCAAGTTAGAAAGGAGGGCAAACAAAGGAATGGACTGACGCCAGATGCAGCACAACTCAGCTTAGCTATCAAAGCTGCAGTTAAAACCAACTAGGACCAACCTGGTTTATGCCTTTCCTTGCCAAGACCTGAATAACAGCACAGTCTTGAAATTTCGGTTTGGGGAACTATTTCTTAAACAAACAGGGGCCTCCTTAGGTAACATCACATAAAGACAAATAATCACCTGGAGATTCGTGAAGAGTCTTCTCTGTCTACAAACAGGCTATTTCATCCCGCATCTCTAGTCTTGCTGATTAATTCTCCATCTCAAGAAATAACTCTGCCACATGCACACCAACAAACGGAAACTATGCGAACACGGACACTGTAATCTGTCATGTATTCAAGGGAGCGTTTTGCCAAGAGACAGTGATATTAACCCATCCGCATTTATAGCGCAACAGAAAAGAAAAATGACTTTGAGGATATTCAGGACCAGACATCACCACAGGTCTTGCGAGCTGGAATTCCTTTCCAGTCATGGGGCTGAGAGCACAAGGCAGGAGCTGGCATTGAGCTGCAGGACTTGGTCACCATGCTGCACCCAGCAAAGGAGGGCACATCCTGCAAAGCTGGAGGAGACGGGATCCCATCGGATCAGCTGACAATTTCTTTATATTTGTGTGTCACCAAGGACTCCAGGTTTTATGTCAAATCCCACGTGCTGTGAGGCAAGAGGAGGTTGAAGATGGAACATGCCAGTCTCCAAAGGGAAGGACGGCTCCTCTGTAGGCCAATGGCTGCCTGTTCTCCCCTGCCAAGGCTGCCACAGACACAGAGCTAACAGAGCTGTGTAAGGGCAGGGACAAAGCCACCGCAGCTACTGCGCATCCGTGCTTACCTGCAACATGATGAGAGCTGACAAATCACGGAGAACAAGTTCCCGTGTCACCCCGCGCCGTTAAAGCTAGTGCCTCATGTCTGCAGGGGCAAACGCAGCTGCGCAACGACCTCCACCCGACTCTGCACACAGGCAGACCCAGCGAGCGCTCCCTCCTCGCTTAGCGAGGCGCCAAAGACCCCGCGCCCGACGGGTGCGAGCAACATCCCAGCCAGGGGACAACAACAAGGTGCCTCTTGGACGAGGGGGCACTTCGCACCCGCAGCACGAACCGACCTGGGGCCGTTCAGGACCAGACACCCGCCAGGAGCTGCAGGACTGTCCTCCCGCGCGCAGGGGCGGCTCGGGGCGCCGGGGCCGCGCTCGGAGGAGACGGAACGGGCAGCCCGCGGCGAGCCCCGGCGGCGGCCACGTGTGCAGCGACGGGAGAGGGCGACAAAGGGAGGTCGCGACGCCGCTTACCGTACACGAGCTTCTTCATCTCGTGGTAGCGGGCCCACAGGTAGGTCTT
>VZSV01000005.1:1231104-1264142 GCA_013398735.1 Nothocercus julius
CATGGGGTGAGTGCGGCGGCCGCGCGGGGCTGCGCGGGCGCGGATGCTCCGTCCCCCCGGGGCGCGGATGCTTCAGGTATTTTGCTTTGTTTGCGTTGGGCCTTAGCCGTTGCTTAAGCAAGGCCTGCGCTTCACGAGGATGCGTTTCCAGTGACAGGAAGCGTTTAGGCAATAGGGAGAGTCATGGATGGTTCACCTTGAGAAAAGGGATCGTTAGGGACTCTCGGGCTTTCTTGCGTGGTTTTTTTTTTTTTTTTTTTCCTCATTTACGTTATAGTTTTGAAAAATTAACGAGCTGTGCAAAGCCCTAGACTTACATCAAGCTTGTTTACCAGCTAGCAATTCATAGAAGGAATCTGATTATGCACAGAAACTTATGCTTTGACAAGCTACCTGTATGAGGCTCTGGATGAAAGCCACATCCCCAAACTTTCTGAAGTGACTAATGCTTTTGGGTGTTTCAACATCAGGAATGAAAGTGAGCAGGGTTTCCTTTGGCTCTCTTCTGCCAACTCTCAGGCACCAACTCACCAGGAGGGTTCTGTTTAGTTACAGCCTCTACCCAGGGTTTTTTTTTTTTCTTTTGCCAGAGCAACAACTCTGTTCCTTTTGGAGCAGTTGATTCCCAGTGTTGCAAGCTTTCAGGGTCGTAGAATATGCAGTTACTCTTTTTTGCATCCGCCTTAGAGTTACCCATGCTGGCACAGTGATCATAAATTGTAGCTTTTGAGGGAATTTCACCTTTCTGAGGGCTTGGCATGAACTGCTGTGTAATGTGCCATGAAGCGAGGCAAGCTGGGTGTCCCTGCTTGGAAATCCTGCCACGGTTACACTATTTCTGTATGGGATTGTGTTAGGAAAGGGTTTGGTCCGGTACTATGTACGTTCTTCCTGTATGTTGTGTAACCAGGGAGCTTTTGCTTTGCTTGTTGAGCTTGTCTTGTGCTCTGTTTGTCCTGAGATCTCCATCAGAAGTGCGAGTAAAGCATCAGGTTTTCACTAGGCTTCTTTTTATTGATGAGGTTGTGGAGTCTCCTTCTCTGGAGATCTTCCAAACCCGCCTGGGCGCAGTCCTGAGCCACCTGCCCTAGGTGACCCTGTGTGTGCAGGGGGTTGGACTAGATGATCTCTAGAGGTCCCTTCCGATCTTAAGCATTCTATGATTCCGTGATCCGTCAATGCCTGGGGTAGGGAACGTGAGGTGCTCTGGGCAGCTCTAGTCGATGTAGTTGTGCACAGTGCAGACCGTTACTACCATCTGCTTTTGGTCATACTTCAAGATAGTAAGTAACATTCCTTCGGAGTGTGTCAATAATGTAGTTTCGGGTGATTGAAAGCATTGTGCTTTCCAGAACATTGATTTTAGATGTAAATTAAGGCCTCTTAGGAAAAGTATAAAGTTGCGGCATTAACTCAGATCCAGGCTTTCCACTGCTGTAGACTCCTCCTTGAAGGTCGGCTGGGGCTTTTCAGGATGGTTTTATAGCATTGAACTTGTTGCATTTCCTGCCATTTTCTCCATGCCTATAAGACAACCATGTACAATTTCTGCAACTTCTGTTGCTAAGGCATGCATTGTGGCAGGGATTCACTACTTGCAGATGTTTTCACTTTTTTAATTGAATTAGCAAATATTGAAATTTCTTCATGGTGTTCTAGTTCTGGGGATGCAAGCAGCTAAGTTAATTTAGTTGTTTTTCTCTCTCATTTTGCAGTACTTAGTATTACTTCTTTGTGAAACCGTCAAAATTAGATTTGTCTTCTCTCTTGTGTGCTGGAATCAAAAATCTCATGTCAAGATGTGCCTTGGTAACGTGGTTGTTTAGCCTTGGTATGCCAACTTTCCAGTTTTCCTTACTGGAAAGAGAAATTAGATGATTCACATCCACAGTTGGAACTAATGGTGCAGTATTCATGAGTGCTCAAGAGGGTGAGGCAGATCAGAATTTGTGTGTTAGCCACAAAAGAAAATAATGTCCTTTGAGTGGGTGATAATCAGTCCCGTTAAACTGGAAGAAAACTTTAAATTCTTTGAACACAGTTAACAAAGCTTAGTCTGTGAATCAATTTTTTCTGGAAGTCACAGATGATCTTGTAACAGATAAGGGTTATACTTTAAAAAAGGCTGTTCATCGTTATGTAATGAGAAGAGGGAGGCAGAATTAGAGTTTTCCTGGGAAGCCTCAGCAAGCAGAGAACATACAGACTGGTTAAAGCAGGGATGCGATAATTCAGATCCATTCTTGTCTTGTTACTTGGGTCTCCATCTGTGAAATGGAAAAAAAAAAAAAGCAAAAATTTGTCTTTCTGTTTTCCTTTGCAAAGCAAAGTCTACAATAGGCTGCTGTATGTTTAGGATGGCAAAAACTAACTCTCCCTCTAACTATGGAAGATATGATGATCCTAATTTATTATCTCTCAATTAGAAGTTTTTAAAGCATATACTTTCTCCATAGACAAGATAAAAATCATTGTGATATTGAGTTATACCCATTTTTTCCTCCTCCTCCTATCAGTGTCAGAGACTTCAGTTCACATTTTTACTGCATATTTGGATGCTGCAACATCAGTAATGGTTTGCCAATGATAAGAGCAAGAAGAAAATCTTTAACTAGAAAAGACCTTATAGAAATGTAAGCAGCCTCTATTTCATGCGCCGAAGATTTCTTTTTTAGTACTTGCCCTGGATATTTTATGTGATAAATGAGCTAAGCTGCATACAGACTCCTTTCTGTAAGGCTTGCATTCAGACACAGCTAATCTCACCAAAAAAAATGTGATCTCCTTGTGTAGGAACAATTCAGATTTAGATTTCAAGTCATTTTAAAAAATTGTCCTGTGCTTTATATTAGGCTGAACAGCAAATGTAAACTTGTACAAATAGTAACCTGCATCACAAGTCAACCTGGTGTAAACATGCAAACAGATTAAATTCTGTGTTGTGGGAGGATGCAGCCTTTTAAAACTTCAGTGATGATATGTTCTCAAAACAGTCAGCTCAATTTCATGAAATAAGCAATTGCATAACATTGGTCCTTTGACAAAATCAAAATATTTTGTAGCATTTTTAATGTGATATTTCCATGCTTACTAACTTTAATAGCTTGTACGAGGCTCTTTGTTTTTGAGCTATGAGAAGTACCAGTCATCAAAGTCACTTTCATGAGTTCTTTTTATGAAATCTTGTTTATAATGAATATCATTTTAAAAGAAAAATATTGGTCAGCCAAATGTGGACTCTGCTACAGAGACTTGTTTTAATCTGTGTGATGTTAGATTTTCCCTGATGTTTCCTGTCAGGTTGGGTGATGACTAATACTGTTCTTGATGAGACAAAGGGTGAAGAAGCAGGCCAGTTCATTGTAGTGGAGGATAATAAATTTAGCTTATTTAAACGTTATTCTTTCTTGAGCCTTGCTATTGACTTTTATATTCTTAATGATGAGTATTAGTAAAGGAAAAGGTCCGTTTCGTATAGAAGAGTTGCGTATGTGGTAAGCGGAGGTGGTGGGTGTAACTTAAACTTCCTTTGATTGCTGTTTTGTGTGTTTGGCAAGTCATGCACCACATTGCAGTTTGCCAGAATCATTTATTTTGTATTTGAAGCTTTAACTCTTCAGCCAAGCTAGTTCCTAAGTAGCTTAAAACTTAAAAGTGTTAAAAGCACTTTCTGAAATAGTATGGCGTTCACTGTAGCAACTTTTTACTATTGCAATTATCATTTATGAAGTGATTTTTTTTCTGCAATACCAATTTTTTTTTCAGTTGAACTTGTTCTATTAATTCAGTTAACCATTTCAGAAAAATCCCTCCCGTTGGCTTTGTGTTAGTTTCAAATTTTAGCCAAAAAGGGACATCCAGAATTCAATGCTGAACTGGGATTCTGACAGCAGAAGAGGAACTGACTCACTTTGCCTTATGTATGTGTACAAGTAATTTATGTTCTCTTTTGCCACTAAAGGTCTGTTTTAGCTTTATTTATAATCTGTAGAAGTGAGTACTTCCTTCTGAGTTTAGGGATAGATTTTATGCTGAGGGACTAACGGGTTGGCAACTGTCTCTGAAACTTTTGTGAGATGCAGGAAATTATCATGTTGATTCTTGAACTGCTGACGAAAGGCTTCTTAGTCGCCCTGAATGCAGTTACTGTTTTTCCTTTTTGTTACTTGGATGTTTTTAATATTTTAGCTACCTAGAACAATTACTCTGAGCTATCTACAGAAGTGTACAGTAGCAATTTTCCTGGGAAGCTTCCTTGGGAAATTATATTTTTAGTGTGCTTTATAAAGGAATTCATGCAAACAGATATATTTAGTACAAGCAAGCTGTTTATAGACCAGGAAGAGATCCTTGTGTACACTTTCCATAATAACCTGTTGGGTATGGATGTTGGGTCTCTGAGTAAACCCCCAAAATGCAGGAAGTTCCCTCCCTGATGCTTTCCCATATAGGATCTTTAAGAACTTGTTGTGCTAAGTTGTTTTCAATGTCAGTTGAAAGCATTGAAAAGTTGCTGTATCTTTCAAGAACAGTAACCAGCTCTAGTTTCACTATTTTTTTTTCTTCCTCTAAGTTTATATTTTGAGCTTAAAGCTGGATAAAATAACTCACATCAGCCTCCTACTTAAACAAGTGGAGAAGGGACCCATTTGGTACATAGTAAGCTTCTCCCTAGAAAAGAGGGGACATTCTCTGCTAGCATCCCTAGCACTGCTGCACCTGCAGGGGCTCTTGGCTGGACTTTATCCCTTGCTGCATTAAGGCCGGTTCCTCTTCCATCTTTCGATGGATTTTCCATCCTTCTGAGGATTTTCCATCATTTGTGTGTATCTAGAAAGAACTGTAAAAAGTGCTAGAGTAGTTGAGCAGCTCGTGATTCGTGCTGACCTGGGTGAGCATCTGCACCGCTGGTGGGTTGGGCAAAGCAAGATGGAAAAATCTGGGTTTGCTGAGGAGCTGCATGTAAGCAGGAGCCTAGGAGCACTCTTGGGCAGCGACTTGAGTTAACATTTTGCCTGAAAGACAAATCTAGACGTGACAGTTTTGGTCAAGCAGAACGCACATCACCACGTTGCGGCTTGAGTAACAGTTAAGTCTTTTTAGAGACCTGCTAATGCTGAAGCACTTCAAGATTTCATAATTTTGAAAAAATGCTACTCAGTCCCTGACTCTTCGGTTGACCATCATCCACCAGAGCAGTTGCTGGGCCCTTGTTTCCCAGAAGGTCACAAGAAGATGATGCTGCAGGGGAGGTGACCCCAGGGCAAACAGCCACAGCAGCCCATGGGCAGCACCAGCAACTCATGCAATTGCAGCGGGGCGACCTGCTCTCTCGAGCACGTGTTCGAACTGCAGTGTGGGGCAACGCTCCTACGGGCCCAGCTGTGCTGAAATAGAGTCATGCTGACATTTTGCTGTGTATATTTGCCATGGCACTTGGCTTTTTGTGTAACAGTCCCATGTTTTTTGGGCACGTAGCAAAGTGGCCCTTCTGCACTGAATCTGCATGCTAAAAGGTTAAAATGATAAAGCATGTTGCTTGTAATGCTGTAAAAATTGATCCCTTTGAAAGACCATCGGGAAATCATGTCTTTTTTTAAAAAAAATAAATACATTCTTCCTTCTTATTTTCCCAATAAGCATTTGAAGAACTTTTCTGGTGTTGTGTGGCTGGAAAGCATCTTGGTTTGGGGACTTGCTTGGTCACATCCTATATCTATCTGAGCTAAGGCACGCCGGGACAAGGACCACTCTATCGCTTTTCTGGGCAAGGGTGATATGCATATGCTCATTTTTGCTATAGACTTTTCCAGACCACCCTGTGTTACGGCCATAACTCAGGATTTGGAAATACTTGCTTTAAAAGCAACCAGGCCTTTCAAGAGGATCTTGCCAACGTATTTCTTAAAACATGGAACAAATCTTGGAACAGATTAAAACTTGAGGAATAAATAAAGCTGCCTAAACTGTTTTTTTTTTTTTTTTCCAGATCTAGGTCTTACAGTTGTCTGTTTGGGTGTTTGTTTTCAGGATAGAAGCGTATGCAATTGTCAAGGATGCATATGTATACGCTGACTTTGTTTACAACAGGGCTTATAAAATATCACCCACATAAAAGTGAGGCAAACCACTAGGGAAGTGTACCAGAGGTACTGGAATAGAGATGTATCTGTTCTAAAAAGTCTTGGGAGCTATGGTCAGAGCTGTTCATAGCGTTTTTTTTTTTCATGTGGCTGTAGAAAACAGAGATCTACAATATGGAATAAAACTGCCTTGAGAATTAACTTCTATAGTAAATTTATAAATATCAGATTCGGATCTCCCATTTTGATGTGTCTGTCGTGTCTCATTCAGGGAGGTAAAGCAGGCACCAGTTGCCTTGCTCCCTTATATATGTTTTGAATAATTAGCATACCTTAAATATAAGATTAGTCTGCAAGTTAAGCTCCTTGCATATACAATTTAGTGCTTTCTAAATGTGTGAAAAATAGGGGTAGACGTTGGGTAGGAGAAGGAAGAGAGAGACTGTGGTGTTAGGAAAGGACAGGGGCTCCTCTCTTGATTTACATTTCCATCATTTTTATGAGAAACTGCATTTTATCATTGCTATAGTAGAAGTTCCTATTTTTTTTTTTTATTTTGTCTTTAAGTTATTGGCAAAACTAAGCTTTTATTATGTGCCGAGAAAGAAACAGGAAATGACAGTGAATGAGCTCAGCAGTATGTAGCTTATTTGGGGACTGCGGTATATAACGTGGGAGACTAAAACCAGTGTTCAGACTGCGATGCTAGCAGAGTCTGCACTAGGGCTTTTGCTTGCAGAATTCACTGGGGGCAGGGGGTTCTTTTTTGTTTTCTTGCGTGCTTATAAACTCTACAGCGGAGGTAACTTCAAGCTTCAATCCCCCATGAGGTTTATTTTTTCCCTTGTATTATTCAGGCTAATTAAAATATTATATACTGTGAATATATATATTCTTTGAGAGTCTTTTCAGACAAATTCACCAAGTGAAAGCAGCTAAATGAGGAAGCAGTCTCAAGCAGGAAAGGAGTATAGACTATTTGTACAAGATATGGAATATCTTGTATATCCAAATGACTCACCGAGTTGGAGAAGTCTGTCCAACATTGTTCCTGTAGCCGGGCCCCACTTAAGTACTGTCTTCTGTTGCCAGTTGTCTTCCTGTCCTTTCCTCAGCGTCATTACTAGCAAACTTCTAGGGGGATTAAAATCATTAATTACTCTACATCAGTGTTAAGTGCTTGAAAAAAGTGCTCAGGGCAGTAATCACTGAGCAGCAGAAGGATAGATGTTATTAATACAGTACAGTAGTGCCTGACTATGCAGATAATGCAAAACAGTTCTCAACACTAGCAAGGGAAATCATTAGAAAACTACATTTTTGAAGAGCATCAGTGTTGAGAGAGGGAGTTGCCGCGAGGGGCTACAAAGTCGGAGCGCACGCTGCTGTTTTCTCCAAGTGTCATGTTGCTTTCTGGTATAAAGTGGATGATAAAAATGCCTGAAGTAGTCTAGGTGTATTCTCCTCAGCAAACTTTGGTTAAAACTCACACATCTGCTGTTTTACCCAGTGGTTTGTTTCTCAGGACTTATAATTTTGGTCAGTAGTCATCACACAGGATTTTGGTGTACAGAATTGAATCATAGTGTTTACACACAAAAACACAGGACCTCATTCTACAGCGTATATAGACATGACACACCTGTGCTTTAAATATATGTCTCCATTTAGCTCTGCAGAATTGCATCATGCCATAGTCATGTCACTTTAACACAGATGCAGCCAAAAACATGGTGATCTTTTTTTCCTCTTTCCTGAGTTTTACTATTGTCACTATTCTTAATATAGTTATTGAAAAACAATGAGAGATGTACTTCAAAGATGAGAAAACTTCAGGAGAAAGTGTGAAACCATTAAATATAAACAAATGGAGCCCCTGCTTCAGGTTGAGCAGTGAGTGTTTATCTGCTGGTGGCCAGCTGAGCTGCAGATGGGTCTGTGCTGCTTCTCTCCTGGCAAGGCATAGGGAAGAACTGAATTTGGTCCTGACTGATAGCGGCTCTGCCAAGTTCATGCAGTGTTAGTTTGTTTATAATACATAGACTTTTCTCCATTTCATCCTGAAATGAGATGGCTGTTCTGAAGGGATGATGATGCCCAGGAGGAAGGAGGAGGCACTGAAGAAGCTGTAGAAAAGCCTTTATACGACATTGCTTTTATCTTAGCAAAGTCTTTTACGTTTATATCTCTTACAGTGGGTTTGGCACTTTCATTTTCACTTTGACCAGTGCTTTTCTCCTGCCGACCTGTGCCTTGTGCCCGTTACCTCTTGTCCTGTTGCAGGGCTCTGCTTTTCGTTTTTTTTTGAAGTCAGTCACCAAACCTTCCAGTGCTGTTGATGTTCAGAAATAATTCTCACATTTGGTAGACAAGTATAAAACTGCTAGAGGTTTAGATGTGTGTCATTTTGTTTAAAGTTAGTAAGAGGAAACTGAGCAGGAAGAAAACCAGAAAGTTCTGTATCCAAAATCTCTATGAAGAAGCAAAAACAGGATGAATATAAAAACAGGTCTGCGCTCATTATTTTAGGGCTGGTTTTTCATTAAGACTTACTTCCCGTGAACGTTTCCAAAACTGATACATGAAGTTAATAAGTAAAAATGCCGGAGACTTTGGCTTGCCTGGAAGAAGAGCTGCTTTGGATTTCAGGCAAATGACTTAATGCTTGAAGTAAATATAATTATCACTTCAAAGGATCTTGGATTCCAGTGCTTTGCTTTCTCATCCAAACAGTCTTGAGAAGACATAAAATTGTCTATCTGCTGACCTTTCAAAAAGGGACCTTTCAAAACACGACATGACCTTTCCTATGACAAAGAGATTGTCACCGAGCATTTAAGCTTTACAGTTGCTTTTCTTTTCCTCTGTAGTAAAGAGAAGTTACAAGTGGGGGTCTATGGAAGTTTTACATCTGCTTCCCCCATTTGGTTCTCATTACGGAGTTCAAGGCTATTGCAGTCTCTGGCATTTCTGTTCTGGATGCTGGTGCTCGTAGGCAGTGCTCTGTCTTCTCCAACCTAGTGCCACGTGCTCCTTCACTGCAGTAAAGTTGGCTGAAATTCAGATTTTTTCAAAGTATGTGAAATATGGCTTCTAAAACAATCATTTATAAATGCCAAGAAATCTGCAGTGTGGAGAGATCTGCTAAATCCTGTGGTTCTCCCTGGAGATTGGGCTTAATACTTTATCTCTGTAAACTACTTGAAATACATAGAGATGTATGGTCGTGCTAAAATAAAAGGATTAAAGAGCCATGTGGAGTCCTCTTCAGGGACGAAGGAGAGTGCTGATTTGTAGGTGTTGATCTGCTTCCACCCATTTCACAGAGCTTAATATAGGGATACACTTGGAAATTGCTTCATATTCAAATGCATGATGGAGTAAGAGTAACAGACTGGAGGAAGAGTGATGTGTTTGCTAATGAATGCAGGCTAAATAGCAATACATTTGCATGAGAGACGTTAGTGACCTCTGGTGCTGTCTGTCTTGCAGTTTTGGAACCCTTATTGGGATTGGGGTTGCCCTCTTTGCTGTGTTTGTGATCACTATTATCTTGTGCCTCACCTGCTCCTGTTGCTGTTTGTACAAAGCATGTCGAAGACCGCGGCGTGAGTACCTCTGTATTTATATTTACTCTCTTTACCTCTCCCAGTAAGACCCTTTTTTTCCTGGAAAACTGTGATCCTGAAAAAGATGCAAATAATCCTTTCCTACCCTTCTGATGCAGAGGTTCCAGTACCTAAACAAATGCTTAGAACTAAGCTTTTAGGCTGCTTCCAAATGAGAAGTTGCAGAGAGATGCTGTATTTTTAAGAATGTAAAAATTTCTCTTCCCTCCTCATTTGAAGTATATTTTCATGAACCTCCTTTCTTCTAAATCTTTGACAATTCAGATTATATTAAAATAAAAATTGAAATACTGATGTATATGGACAAACTTTATGCTGTTTAAAATTCCATAATCAAATGCTGTGTGTGCTCCTTTGAGATCAGCTTTTAAAACTGGTAATTTTAAAGTGAAAGACTAATTAAAACTCTTATGGCTTGATTAAAATGTTATTAAGACTAGTTCAAATGTTCGCTGAGTTTATCCTGGATACAGTCACAGAAATAGATGTATGTTTATAACAAGATTTAAATGAGAGTAAACTAAAAGACTGGTTTTGTCATTCCCTATTCTTTAAAAGTGGAATCTTGAGAAATACGCATAGCTGTAGCGTAATGAGGAAGGAGATCTGGAAAACAAATTATTGCAGTTTATTAGAAAGCGCTAATGCTCCCTTAATTCTATAGAGACATGAACCAATAATTCAGCATCAGCTCCTGCAAAAATGGATTACTTATGAGTATGTATTTTTCTGGCTATTATTTAGCGAAAGATATGCTAACACATAGATATGTTAGCACACAAATATGCTTAAGGAAACTCATCTGGGCAGTGGGTCATCATAGGAAGATAGAGGGATATAGCACAAACTATCCTTAAAAATAGATAATGTCTTTAGAAATGAGCAGTTTGTCCTAAAACAATAGATAATTTGGCTGCAGAAAGGAATTCCTCCTGCTTGGTGAAGAGCCAAGAAAAAGCTCTTTGTGGTTGAGGAACAAGGAGGTAAACTGGCCGCCATCCAGGTATGTGAAAGCTCTGTTGCTATGAAGATCGGTGGAAGGGTAACCTGAGGTATGGATTTCTAAATCTCTCATGGAAGTTCAAAACCAGAATTGCCTAGGATTTGGACTGAGGAAGAGTGGTTTTACACTGCTGCTCTTGGCCGTTTCCGAGGCCTGCCAGCACTAACCATGTTCCCTTGGTTGCTCATAGCTGTTGTGACTACCACCACTGCCACCACGGTGGTTCACGCGCCCTATCCCCAGCAAGCAGCGGTGCCGGTGAGCTACCCCGCAGCGCCGTACCAGGGCTACCAGCCTGTGGCCATCCAGCCCCAACCTGGCATGCCGGTCGCGCCGTACCCTACGCAGTATCCTCCCCCCTACCCTGCGCAGCCGTCCGGGCCTCCCGCTTATCATGAAACCGTGGCAGGTAAGGAAGCAGTGCAGCATTTCCCTTTAAAGAGATAAAAGACACTTTCATTAAAGCAAATCATCTATTTTTTATCATTATTATTTTCCATTATTAATGGAAGCAAATTACAGAAGCCTCTTGTCGTGATAGGTGTTTAAATTTTTACTTTTTGAAATTTCCCCATTGCTGTTTCTACAATAATCACAGCAAGGGGACGTTTAGCTGTGATGTATGAGTGGATCCAGTAGGATGCCTTACTAGTTTAGCTGCAATTTCATATTAAAATCAAAGTCCAGTTAACATACATACACACACATGTATATGTATACACATATATGTGTGTGTATATATATAACACATAGAACATATATATATATATATGTGTGTGTGTGTATATATATATATATATATATGTAGAACAAAGGTGTTTCTATATTGGCCTCCTAATCAAAAATTTCCTAAGTTTAAATCCAAGCACAGAAATGACATTTGCTAGTTGGTCACTAGGCTGATGGACTGTCTAGTTCCTGGAGAGCTTCATGCAGGTCTGTTGATCGCTGGCTGTTAGTAGTGACTAGAAATTATGGAATTATTTATAGGGAAAAAAAAAAAAAATAAAAGCTTCTTTCACAGCATTGCTTTCACAGTTTCACATAGCTTTGCCACTGACGTTAGTAATTCCCTGTGATGCTGGAAATAGCTGGTTGAGCTGTCGATTCTTGGCTGTTTAGAGAGGCCCAAACCAGGCTGTAATCTAGCCTAGGATCTTAAAACCTGCCGATGCTATACTGTTCACCCTTCTACCTAACAAGCAAAGTATACTGAATAGTAGACCTGCCCTTAGAAAATAACTCTTTCATAACAAGTCAAAACATAACATGGTTCTTTATCATCTTAAGAAAGACGTTACTCTTAAAATTTTAGAATTATTTAGAACTCAGAATTAAAAATTACACTTGAAAATGTGCAAACCATCTCATTTTCTAAAAACATTTTGCTTCCTCTGTCTTTGCAGGCATGCTGACTTTAGTTTTCCTTGATAAACTCTGCAGAAGCAGTAGTTTTTATGGGATAATCCCCATTTGCTTTGGCTTCTTCTTTATAATATGAGGGAGCCAATGAACCAGTCATTTTGTTTCCCCTGCTCCCTGTTTCCTCCAGCTCTTCCTCAGCTAAGTTGCTAGCTTGATAAATCTTAGAATTTTTTGTTTCATTTTGCTTTTTTTGGGAAAATCATGCAGCTCTTCCCATGTTCCTAGCTGAGAACACCTGAAAATGGGAACTTTTTGATTCCTCATTTCCGTTGGCTATTAGCCAGGGGACAATCTCTTAGGTCATGAGCAACGGAGAGAATAGCGGCTCTGTGACGCAGGGGCCAAACCTGACCAGATCAGGGAAAGATAACCCCTCCGAACGCTGCGGGGAGCGTGTGCCGCAGTATCGCAGCACACACGCGCTTCGACACCCCTGCAAGGGCGTGTGACCCCTGAGAACAGCTTGCTGCAGAATACTAAAAAACAAAGAGTACAGTTTGGTACATCTAGTATGTATGTTGCAGTGTTTTTGGGGCTTGGTGGCCACTTGTGGGGGTTTATTTGAATTAATTTAGTGATATTTACCAGGAGAGCTCAGGACACTTTTTCTAGTCCTTTTTCTTTGGTCCAGTGGTTCATTCTAACTTTTCCACATACTACCAGGTATGTCAGGTATGTCCTGTTGTATTTGCGTCACTGACTTCTACTGGCTTACATACTGGACCAAATTGCTTTTTTTTTTTTCCTCCTTTTTTTTTTTTTTTTTTTTTTTTTCTTTGCCGCCCAAAATATGCTGCTCTGAGGGCTCACCATATGCTTGTGGGTACCCAGATACATGTATATACTCAAAAAAAAAAAACCCAAAACTTTGTTATTTAACTTGTGAAGTGCAAACACTTTATGAATTGCACCACATTTTCTCCCAGTTAAGACAATAGATAAGTTGAACTTTTCAAGCACACACTAAGAACTGAAATTGTTGTTACAGATGCAGAATTCAGAATGTGCATTTTGTAAATCTGTCTTTTCTTGTGTTTTGCTTCTGCAGGTGGTGCAGGAGCACCTTACCCAGTCAGCCAGCCTCCTTACAACCCTGCTTATGTGGATCCTCAGAAGCCCATTTATTGAACAGATCTGCTACTATGCTTCTGTATACAAAACTTTTTAAAAATACAATTTGTGCTGTTTACACCACGTAGTATATTTTCCTGGAAGACAACTATTTTGTTCAAGTAAAGTGAAAGTTAATTCAGTATCTTTTTATTTCTTGCAGAAATAATTCACTTATACCTCAAGCAAATACAAAAAGAGATTTTGTTCAAACTACAGTGAGAAAAGTATGAAAGAGTATTTCAGAAACAAGAATGATCATAAAATTTGTAGTTTGCTGTGCAGTAATTTTGAAGTGGGATGGAAAGGAATGATTTAGCATGAGCATTTCCAAACATCCAAAGCTGGAGCAATATTTTGCACAGTGCTAAAATGTAAGAACTTAATCTCTTTGAAACTCAATGATGTATGTTCTGCCTGTTTTGAAGTTACTGTCACTATGTAGGCTGCATTATAAGACACTTCATGTATGGTTTAAAAGGGAATTTTTTTTTTTTGAAACATATTTGCATTCTGTAAGGGATAGTAAACTATGCTTAATTGTCTTTGTGCTAGTTGCATTTTTTTTATGCTAAATAGCATGGATTGGTTATTTCCTTGTTTTCTTTTCCTATTTTAAGGCTTAATAGCTGTAACTTCATTGTTAACAGCTTCTCAGGCTATTTTAATTCATAGAGAGAAATCAGTAACAGAAACAAACCCTCTGCCATCCACTACAACAAATAGATCAGAATCTGCACAAAATTAGTGGATAAGTCCTTGGTTTGTGTAACAGTTGTATATTATAGAGCATTTTGAAAAAACAAATCACCACCTTAATTGTATGTGTGGAATCCCATCATCCTGGCCCATCATAGGGGAAGTAATTGACTTTATAAGAGATATGCAAAGTCACAAATAAATGTTTAGGATTTGTCACTGTGCATAGCAGGAACCTTGTAGGAATCTTTATAAACTAAGCCTGTGCTTGAGAAATAATATTGGAGGGGAATAAGAAGTACCAACCTGATTTGCGGTAGAGACCAAAGCTCCCTTCTGTCTTCAACATTCCCATTACCCTGAAGAGAGAACCAGAAGTCAGGTTAAAGAGGGGTGGAAGGATTTGGTCTCAGAGACACAAGGCATTTCCAACATCATGCTTGCAGTCATGAATACATCTTAAGGCACTTTCATGACTGTTACCAATACTTGCAAGGCTTTTGGCTTCTGTACAACTTGGTAATTATCAAGCAACTCCTGTCTTTTTTACTATATTCTAAAGTTTCATCTTTTCTAATGTTGAAATACAATTTGTTATTCCCTAGAAGAGCTCTCTGTTGACCATTGTATCAATCACTGTGACATAATTTGTGGAACGATTTTGACACATCTCATGTACAGATATTATTTGCTGAGAGGCTGTCCTAGGATTCCACATTTAGCATATATTACTGCTTAAAAATCAGTGATCTGGTAACTGATAATGTTGTTTTACCTCGTACGCCTATGCAGAATGTTGGATGGATACTGCTGCTGTCCAAGGCAGACTTATTTATTTCTCTTTCCCGTTAGTCATTCGTTTTCTAAGTTATTCCAGTTTTTGTTTAAGAAAATCTTAGGGCATTTCAGAAAAGAAATGTATCATTTTTTAGCATCATTAGCATTGCGATTCTCGACAACCAAGTCACCTCTTTTATGCCTCTCTCAACAGAGAGTTTAAGTTAACAGCATGAAACAGTGCCAAGAGACACTCACAAAGCAAGAATGCAGCAACCAAAGATGGCCAGTGTCAGCTGCTCAAACATTTTCCTAGAAATCCTGAATATTTGTGTAGGAAGTCACTAAAGCAGTACAGAAGTCATCTTTTACGTAGATCCTACCTCTATGTGTTCACAGAAGAAGGACGAAGAGCTTTGCTCACCAGTGCCCAGGGTGAATCTGGCCGGTGAGCAGGTGTGGGCAGTTGTGGGGCTCAGGTACGATTTTCCAGTGACTCTGTTCATGAGGTTACTCTGTGGCTCTGTTTCTTTCCAACATCTCAGGTGACAAACCAGGCAGCTCGTAGTGGTGTCAGTAGGTTTGTAATTTGGCTATTAAGGAAAGTCCGCAGCTTCAGGAGTTGGTTCTATCATCTGCCATTTGTTATCCCTAAGTAAAAAGCACATTACTGCGGGGAGTAGGAAAGTAAAGTGGTAGCAACAACAACAGAAGCCCCAAATCTGAAGTTTTAGGGTAGGTGTAGTAAAGACCAGGTAGTACACAGAGATGTTCTGGGTGATCTAGGAGAGGTGGGAGATGTGGTATTCTGAAAGAGAAGTAGGGTTAAGGAGCCTGTTAATTTATACCTTATCTTGAATTGAGTATATGATGATAGTGATATTCAAGTAAAGAGTTGAATCATTAATACACGAAGAATGTATTAACTACTTCAGTTAAAAAATTGGTCGAAAGAAAACAGTCCATTTTCCTCACTTCTTAATTGCAGCGCTTAGCCAGATCTTTTCTGTTAGTGTATTAACCCATCAAAAATAAGACTACAGGACCAAATTTTGTTCAGTTATTCCCTTGCAAATCCACTGAAACTTGTTTTCATATACTTAAGTGAATGTGTTGGTTATAGAAGAGAAGTTGGTCCATGATGTTTTAGTTTAATCATTACTGTGTGTCCTTTCCAAAGAGCTAATTCCTTCATTTCAAACCAGTTACCCCCAGTGCCAGAGAGGTAGGGGAATGGAAGTCAGATTTCAAATGTTGAAAGAGTATGTGTTCTTTTAATTTTTTTTTTTTTAATTATGTAAGTGCCTTTGTTTCAGAAATGTATTCGAAGTTAAGTACCATAGAATATTCTGTTGTACTGAATTTACCAGATAATCTTTGTTGACTTTATTACATACTGTAACCTAGCTTTGTATGTTGTTTGTAGTTCAAGGCATAAGTATTCAAAAGAAATGTCATAAACTCTATGCACCTTTGTAATAAATGCTGTGTTTGAAGTATATTCTATCAATTATGCTTTCTTAGGCTGAATTTGAGTATTAATAAGAGTGTCTCTGCAAAGCTACATTTGCTCCGTTGTGTTTGACAGCTAACATTTTTGCAGGCTGTAGCCAAGTGTACTTTAAGTCACCTTCTGTGGTAAATGCCACTTCTGGAAGTGGAGGCTGGAGTCTGATCAAAGTCACAGGCACAACAAAAAGCAAGGACAGTACAAACTCCTGGAGATGCTTTCTGACAGTAGCTTTAAAGCTAATCTGAAGGGATTGCTTCTAAGACCTGTTCCAGAGTCAAAAGAGTTAACCGAAATGTTGTCTTTGTGCCCCTGACTTACTAGTCCTTTACCAGGTCAAGGCTGCTATTTTATGGCTGCATTTTGGGTAAATCACCAAATAGTAGTATTAAGTTGGCTGAGGATATCCTGTATATAGTGTATATTCTGTATATAGTATATATAGAAATTTCTGAGTTAACAGACCTTTTCTTGCCCCCCAAAATTTGCAGGTCCTCAATTCAGTCTGTGCATGGGCCTGAGATGATAAAAACTGCTTATATCTAAAACCTTCAGCTTTCCTCTTGCCACCTCTTGACTGTTCCCAGGTGCCTTCTAAAACAGGAGCAGAGCAAAACCCTGAGCTAAAAAGCTGAGAACCTGCAGCTGGGTGGGGAAACTTGATGCCTGTGTCTTCATTGTGTTGGATCAGCAGTTCAGCTGCATTTTTCCAGACAGAACTTGGCATCTGTCTTGATCTATGGGCAGGTTTGAATGGAGGAGTTGGAGAACAGGGAAGGAACTTCAGCACTTATTGCCAAACCAGTCATTCTCTCCTGTTTCTCCAAATATGGAAATTTGGTATCAAATCTGGACATGTGTGATAACTTGTCAAGTTTGCTTTAGTCTGTTGTTCCAGGCCTATTTTTTTCCCCCCTCAGGTTATTATTTGAACAAATCTACTTGTAAATTAGTACTGCTGGCATCACAGGGCCCCTGTAAGATCTACTGCTCATGAGCAAGGCTTATGGTGAGGAAAGGTGCCTGAGCTAAACCTACTGGAGGTAAAGCTGAAGAAAATAAGGATTTTTCCCTTTCAGGAGCTCTGAAAGAGTGGGAGTTCTGTTTTTTTCCTCAGGGATGTTATCTCTCCTACTGTCTTGCGCTAGCCATAACCATAGCTAACAAAACTGGCTGGGGTCAGATGGCACAAATTGGGGTGTTTAAATCTGCGATATTTTGTATTTGCCTCCTTCACCTGTTACAGCTGGGTTTGTAAAGATGTGCTTTGAGAAGAGGGACAGGATGGCACGATCTGGAGGGGTCCCCTCTGACCTCAACTGTGGTTCTTTGCCATGTAGAAAATAGGCTGGGACGTGTGTTTGAGGCAGTGTGACACCATTTCCTTTATCTCTCTAGCTCTGGTCAAGTCTATCAGGTTCCTTTATCAGCGTGGGAAGATGCTCATCAATCACTGATCTCTCCTCTCCTGCACTGCAACTGTTCAAAGGGGGTATTGGCTGTAGATCTTAAAAATACATCTTGCCTAACTGCATTTTGTCTAAAACTGATAGAGACAACTGCTTTCTCTCTCCAGCTCCTGCATAGCCTTAGTACTGTCTGCACAGAGCACTTTGCTGAGGAGAAGCCAATTCTGCTGGGCTCAGCTTTCAGCAGAGGGAGAACACGATCATGGGCAAGAGAACAGATGGGCGGCTGCTGCCAACTAAGGACTGCAGTAATCACATACAGAACATAACCTCTGAGGGCTTGGGTTTTGTGCTTGGGTTTCGTTGCTCAATACTTCATTTTTCAGGCCTGTGACAGGGCTTGTTGTTGGAGTAAATTCTTTCCCTGGGTTAATGCAGAGGCACAGATACGTTTATCTATAACATGAGGGAAAATAAGAACTGGCCTTGAAAATGTTGCAGTGTTGTAAATTCCTCAGGCCGTATCTCGTGAGAGCAGCCAGCGTTCCAGGCTATTAGGTCACGAAAGGAGTAAGTCAGTGCCTCCTAAATTCATAAAAACAAACGTTTCAGTTACTTTCAGGGTGTGGCTGGCTATTGAATGCATGAATGGATCTCTGAAATTTACAGAAAAAAATCCCAAGGCCTAAGAAGGAAGTTGTTGGATTTTTTTTTTTTTTTAAATAACATAGCCTGGGCTATACCACTTAAAAGTCAGAGTGGGAGGAAAACAGCCATGTAGATATCTGTGTGTAGATGTACACCCAGATATTAGCCCAAGATTTTTTTTCCTCAGAGGCACTTCTGTTTATATGTTTAGCAGTATGTTTCTCCCTCTTAACAAATTTCCATACATACATGTTCCTGAGATGAGGCCAGGAAAAGCAGTTTTTGTTCTGTAACTTTGGATTCCCTCAACAATATGAGCATCTTGAACTGGTCTTAGTCCAGACTCCTCTAACAGGTCATTTGGTCTGTTTATCCAAAGCAGTTGTTCAAATGCACAATGTGTTCTGCATCTTATCTCTCTCTACTCAAATTATGTCTGCAGAAATGAGGTGGTGAGAAGGGCTGAGAGCAGTTGAAAGCTGATAGCAGGTCACTGCACTTGGGCTAGTGTGACAATCATATCTGTGTTACGGCAGCTCTAAATCTGATACTTGAAGCAGGCCAATTGTCAGATGCTGCTCTACCACTGCTAACCCTCTTAAGACTACTGTGAAAAAGTTATCCTAAACGTTTATTTTAGTTCCAAAAAAGGAAGGGGCTTTT
Source organism: Nothocercus julius (assembly GCA_013398735.1). Lineage (NCBI taxonomy): Eukaryota > Metazoa > Chordata > Aves > Tinamiformes > Tinamidae > Nothocercus > Nothocercus julius. Next base: position 1,250,061 of record VZSV01000005.1, read on the forward strand.
ATCTCACATTCTCAAGCTCTAACCTCCCTCCGCTGCCACAAAAAAAAAAAGAAAGAAAAACAAAAAAAGAAAAAAAAACAGTTCTTGGCCTTTAGTATTGATTTAAAAAAATGGGTAAGTCGCATGTTTTTTTGTCATGATACCTGTTTGCAAGATTAAATTTTTATAGCAGGTCTTGTCTAGGGCTAGGTTTGCACTTGGCGGGTGGTTATTACACAACCATACTCGGGCTCGGAAGGAAATCTGCCATTCCATGGCCACGTGTCATACCTTGTTTCACTTCAGCAGGGAAATGAGTCTGCCTCCAGCTGCTACAGCGGAATAGAAACCTTTTGCTGGGAGGTCCCGTCAGTGGCTTGCAGAGCGGTTGTGTTACAGCAGTGAACCGGCCAGGCCTGGCAGCAAGCTGCCAGCTGTAGCAGAAAGAGGAGGCAGCATTTACTTGTAATTACTGTAACTAAAGTTAATAAATAAATAAATAAATAAACCCCAAGACTTTCAGAACTAGTTAAAAGGCAAACCTATGCACCTATTTTAGTAGCATTTACACTTCCCTTTTTATGATGTAGGGTTCAGGTTGCAGGATACCTGCAAGCAAGATGATAAACAGGTCTGAAAGAGCGAAGCACCTGTTCTTTGCTCAGTCATCAGCAGAAATAACTCCAGCACATTCTGATACTACAATCAAAAAATGGTTATTCTGCACAGATTAAACATTCTCCTCTTGCATAAAAAGAGTATTATCTTCAACGTTCACCATCTCATTTGTCGAAGGTAACTTGAAAGTTTGGCACCTCAACAGTTGTACTTTCAGCAGAAATATAAAATGGAGGAAAGTAAGTGCACTGAGGTAATCACTAGAGGGGTTTGATGAATTTCTTGCATAGAACTTAACCGCAAACTGTAACTTATTTCTACAAAAAGAAAGTTTTAAAATCACAGTAAACTATTTACTAATGTCAGCACGAGAATTCTTGAAATCAAGCAAGAAAGTTACAGTTGCAAAAGATACAGAACAGAGAAAATATTTTCAAAACACTTCCATATCAGCTCAGTGATCCCAACATCTATCACCTTCAAATCACAAGGCTGTAGTCACAATAAAATGGAGAACACAATAGTGAAGTTTCAGTTCATCCACAGTGATTTCATGAGGGATGAAATTCATAAGGAAAATGATTCATAAGCCAACAAGCAGTTTTGCATAGCAAAACAGTACATTTCAGTATAATTGTTTCTTACATCACATTTTCTTTGATACCAGTTACATCTTTATCACTTAAAATAGTTCATTTAAATTTCAGATTTACACTGATGATGATTAATAAGTTTTAGCTAAGGAAGGATAGAGATCTTGCTAGATGTTAGCTAGCTGGAGTCCATTCCTTGATCTTCTGTTTCTGGCTCAGGAGGATACAATTCATCCAAAATCAGCTCTGCAACAAGAAAATCACATTTCAAACTCACTTCAGAGTACTGGCCAGCTTGCACTGGCATTGCCTTTCTGAAGCAATGCTCCTCCCAACACTGGAACATTTACCACTGTGGCTCTAAATACAGCCAGATACATGGTCTGACATCTAGCAGCAACCTACATACTGACACAAGAGCATCATCTTCACATTAGCTTTAAGATACATATGTAAATAATTCTATGACTGAATGAAGAAATAACATGAGAGCTCTGAGAATGAAAGACAATTTCTGCAGAGAAGCTGGCTGTAGGAAGCGGCTGTAGGAAGCAGAGACAGGAAATGTGCAAAGCCAAGGCAAGTCCTGATAAGTGTCTTTGCTGGAGAAGCTTTGAGGTAAGTGGAAGAAGAGCAGGGGAGGAAAGAGGAAGAAAGAAAAATTATAGTTGAGAATGCAGGGAATAAAACGGGGGTAATGCTAGTTGGAGACATAGAATAATGATTTTTAGTGAGAGATAATATTTATTGTGGATGGGTAAGCTAAAACAAAGCTGAAGTACAGGTTTTATTTGATCAGATGGTAGGGGCATATTTGTATAGAGAAAAGAGAAAAAAAATATTAAAGAGCAGTGACTCAGTATGATGAAGTTTGAGGAACACTACACTACAGATTGCCTTCTTGGTCTGAGGAACAGACATCCATGGTATTTGGTACATGGTACTTGTTAAATGAGGAAAAGGGCACAAATGGAATTGCCATTTCCCCAGTACTAAAGAGGAAACAAACAAAACCAACAACAACCCTCCACCACACACACACATAAGCAACCTATAATTTCACTAATTCTTACCTTCACAGGCACTCAATTTTTTAGTTTTTTTGAGAATGGCTCTTACACCAGGCATGGCTTGGTCATATTGATGGAGAACTTCCAAACAGTGTTCATGAAACAGTTTATCTTTCTGAGATAGGCTGTGTAAGAGTAAAACAGCGTCCCGTAAAAACTGAAGAACGTGTTCTTTGTATGAACACAAGGTGCTCTCAGACCTTCTGATCTTCATCCACTGTCTGTGTAACATTATAATTACTGCCTTAACCACCTGAAAGGGGAATAAAATCACTCAGTGCGCAAAGTTACAATGATAGAAAACTTATCTCATTATGATCTTTCCTTATCAAGCTTTTCAAACATCCAAGTCTTGAAATATTTTCTAGCAAGGAAAAGCAAGCCTTTCTGGAGAAGGCAGCTTTTAAAATGCAGTACAACTCTGTTCGAGGGCAGCTAAGAAAAGGTATAAAGGTATTTAACACTGTTAGGTGTATCTTGAAGTTTTCGGTAGGTTAGACTCTACACTGGTGACATACCTCAAGGTTACATTGGCAATCAGTGGCAAGGAGTGAAACTGCTGGACTGGAACACCGCATGCAGCTTGTCAGGAGTCTAAGCGTCTATTACAAAAACACGCAGAGTGCATTACAGTGAGTACTAGGGTTCTGCAGAATTATCAAATAATTATGCTGCGAATAAAGGGAAGTAAAAAATGACATTTCATTACAATTTCAAGCATTTCTTTTAGTTAAGAGTTGATTCCCCTGCCTTTTCCCAAAAAAATTTGTTAACAATTTTTCCTAAAACTTTACAGACATGGAATTTGCGTTATACAGAAACCTTTCCAGCTTTCTGATGAGAAAAGCTGGCAAGGTGTAATAAGACTTATTTCAGTGGACGTAAAATATACTTTACATAACAATGCAGGCTGGCAGACAATAAAAGTAGTTTTAGAAAATGGTTCAAAATTCTTTCAAGTAAAAATGGAACAAAATGAGAGAATGCCACAGAACAACTTGCCACTGTCAGTACAAACTGAGTACAAAAGCTTTCTTCGTATATTTAATGACTGCTATACAGCCAGTTAGTATTTCACTAAATGCAATTAATATAATGATCAGTTGCCACAGACTGTCATTCATGCATAATACAACTCAGCGGTTCAGAAGCAAGTAGTACAATCAAAATGAAACCCAGATCCTGCTTCCTTTTATTCTTCTACCACTGTAAAGGCAGAATAAAGTTTTGAACATTTGACCATGAAGGTCTTGAACATGTCTCGTATCCTAGGACATTTCCTGCTTTTTAATGACTTCACCATGACTGCTATATAATTATGTAATGACATACAACAATGTCTTGAAGACATTATCTTCAACAATAGTTTCCCTCCCCGCCCTGAGTCTGAGAAGTTCTGTTTCTGTTGGGTGGAGAACTTTTTTTTTTTTTTTTTCTTTCTCCCCCTCAGTCAATTTGGGCATCCTATTGCTCCCTCACCAGCCCAAATAGGAAATAGCAGGAAAAAAGCACTTGCACAAAATGCTGCAGTTACCTCTTGTTCTAACTGAAGCCAAAGCATTTCAGGTGCAGATTTATCTGGTCTTGATGTAATATACATGTACAGTGCAAGAAGAAGGCAGGTGTCTGAAATAAAGACAGCTTTGTTCATTTCCCAAGCATTCAACTGTTTATGACAATGATTAATTTTGTCAGAGAAAAACATTACAGAAACTATGCAGACTGCAGACTTTTCAAGCAGTGCTTAAAAAAAAAAAAAAAAAAAAATCACTTAGTATCTCTAAACTTAACAATATTCCTTCCTTCATTGATAAGGAACTGGACACAAATCCACAAACTCACAATGCAACAAAAGTGCAGATACTCTACAGGCTGGAATTAGCCTTTACCATCTCAAAAGCTCTTTTTCCTCATCAACTTTTAATATAATAAGCATGAATCTTGAAAGTGGTTTTAAAAATCCACATGGGCATCAAAAGCACTGCAGACATATCAGAAGATAATATACTCTTCAAACAATAACCGAAACTCAGTACTAGAAAGCAAGATTCATCTAACACACTAGGGTTTACCTTTCTAGGTTTTAATACAGTTCAGCAAGGCTTATTTTTATTACCTGGAGTCATGCTAACTAGCATTCAATTGATAAAAATTCTCTGCGTTAGGCACTTTTTTACCTGAATGAGAACAAAGTTGAGCAACCAACATGCGGTGTTGAGCAAATATAGACAAGAGTCTCACGGTCAAAAGGACAGCATGCAAAGGGGTGTCTGGACACAGACAATGGAACAGTGTCTGGCTATTTAATAAGTCCTGAAAACTTTAAAAAAAAATCAGAGTTAAATATGGGAAATGCATCGATAAGTAGAGAGTAATATCCCATTTCTTATATATACTTTCAAGCTACAACGAGGCAACAACAATTAGTTAATACAAATTTATACCCAAATTATGTCATTGATGTGGGGCAGTTATCAAATTCGTGAGCAGCAAAGCACTGGAATATGTCACATTCATGTCACAACTTTTATAGTCATCTGCACAAATTAGAGTTTCAACAGAGACTAAAAACTACTACTCAAGAAAGAGTACGAAATATTTTAATGCTATCTCTGACTTACTTTATTAGCAAGTCCATTGTTGAGTTTTCAGCTAATTTTACCAAAACCTTTAGGCTTTGGTTCAGTATACTGTCAACCTGGGAGCCTTTTGTAGCAGAAAAAGCTAAAACCTGAAGCAGCTTTCTAAACAAAGAATGTTGAGCTCGATCATCATTAGGGTCATCCTCTGGAGCAACATGTAATCCTCCTTGTGTCCTGGCATCTTCTTTATTACCGCACTGATTATCACATAACGTATCTTTGTCCGTCTTGGAAATCTGCTCATCTCCAACAGCAGAGTCTCTTTCCACTTCAGAAGAAAGCAATGTATGAACAACGTCCCAGCTATAAAATGCCAAATAATAAAGAATGCCCAGAGAAACAACTGTAGTTTCTTCAAGAGATGATCTGAAGTCTTCCTTACTTGATATCATATTTGTGTTAGTTCTGGAAGAAACAACTGAATGGCTTCCACAAGAACCAGTTACTGACTTGTCTGCCAGTTGTACTGCTTGACAGTATGCACCAACATAATGTTCTACCAAGGGCAAGAGATGTACAGCGCCTCGAATCTTGCAATGTTTGAGGTGTGAAAACTCTTCCCCACCTTCTGCTTGGTTTCCTTCAGATGACCCTTCATCCATAGCAATCAAATTCAATCCTGTTATTGCAAGTTTCTGTGCTTCTCTCAGGGATACAAGAGAAGCAATTTCTTCTCGAGTTGTCCTGATGCTGGGTATTCCTGTGGACTTCCTAACCAAACAAAAATAAAAGGGAAATACTTCAACATTTTTTTTGTTTTTTTTAAAAGATAAAGTATATCAAGTGTTCTTGTATAAACACTTGAAATGTGAATTACAGTATTTTTAAAAAGCATATTCAATTGCTTTTATATCAAACAAATATATATAATTTAGACAAACATAAACTCTGATGTTCTTTTCTAATCCATTTTTCAGTATTTCCCTTGATCAGGTGTACATCCCTGTTTCAAGTATCCCCGTATATGCTTCCCCCTCTGTAATGCAAATTCCATGCTCTCAAATCGTTAATGATAATAAGTGCTCACAGCCTCTCTGAGGTTCTTCAGAACATGTTTCTATGCTTTCCCCAATACAAAATTACAACAGTTTTAGTGCTGCTCAAATGTTTAATACCTACAATAGTCATTCTTAATAAACAAAGATGCAGAATGGTGTTCATTTTTGCATCAAATGGCCTAATCAGAACAGCATTTAACATGAGTAATGCTGTTTCCTACAAGTGTAATCCCTCCTTAGCACAGAGTGCGCCACTGTACTAAGAATATATTAGGCAGGGTTGCAAATAAATAAAACTTACGAATCCAAAAACTTAGACTTCAAGACAGCTCCTGGTAGAGCATCAGAGCTACTGCTAAGAAGATGGCAGAGCCCTAGTAAAGACCCAGGGACCACAGGCTGCTTCATTAGTGCACTTAGTAATATAGAACCTGAAAGGATAAATAATTATCTTTGGAATACCTTTACTATTATCTGTAATACAAATATTAAAAGAAAAAAAAAATCATATTCCAAAAGACTTTTTTATAGTATATACATGATCTCAAAATCTTTTTTTTTTTTTTATTTTTTTTTTTTTATTACAGTGCTGCTGTCCTTCTCTACTTGAGATTACAGAATGGTTTCCAGAAATACTAAAATATGATATAAATAGTAACCGAATTAGATTTATAGGTATATTACATTATAATTTCATATTCATAAAATATCTCAACCAAACTATCCCAATCACTTGCCCTACAAATTCTAGTCCAGACATTAAAAACATGTGATGCGATTTTGTTCTGAAATCAAAATAAAACAGTACAATGAAGATTTCCTGGTGTTGACTACTGTACATGTTCCTCTAATTGTTTTTGCTTGTATAAAAAAAATGTACATTTTTCTTGCTTTATATCTATTTATAATAAAAAACAAGCATAACATATTCATAACAAAAGAATCAGCCTTGTAATAACCAACTTTGTTTTGTCTTATTCTATAAACCAAAAATCTAGCCAACAACATTTTTCTTCCATACAATAACAGTGTAGTAGTGTTGTTAGGAAACAAGATATATATTTTACTGTAGAATCACAATATTCAAAGCAATAAAGAGAATAGGTCACTAATACCATTCTGTACAGTGATGTTGTACACAGCAGACTCCTCACTATCACACTGCTTGACAATTGTTTTTCAGTTGTTCCTCAGAAATGCTCTTATTAAGAGATCAAAATACCTTGAGTGTTTTGCTTATGTACAGAGTTGTAGGAACTGTTTTTTCCCTTTGCTTCTTGCTTCACAGATAAAACTTCAGGATAAAGTATCTTGCTCTCTAAAACAATAATAATGATAATTCTAATATTAGAACTAGATTATTTAAAAATCTGTATCTATGCTTTACACACATCAAAATAACTGTCGTTGTTGTGATACATCAAGTAAATAGACCACAGACCACTGAAAACATTTATCTTGTAAGCTCAAAGCTGTGTGGCAAGCAAAACTAATTACTTGGCAAAAGAAATTAGAAAGCTGACTAAAATTTCAGCTTTACTGCTGAATGTTCTACAGGTTCTTCAGTACCATTGCTCCCTTCTTTTCTTTTAGGGAAAAAACAAAACAAAACAAAACAAAAACCACTAAAGCTGACAAGTTGACTTCCCACAACTAGCAGAAGTTTACCTGATTATACTAGTTAAAAATAAACATGTATTTCTCAGAAACCTCAGTATGTTTGAATACTTCACAATCTTTTAATCAGCTACATCCATCATGCTTATGACCCAGAAGTGAGGCCCAAAACGTTGCACGGTTCAGAAGAAAAATAATCAGTGGGATTTGCCAACAAATAGGAATATTGAGTGTTGGTAGCCAGGGCTCATCCCTGTTGAAGTGGAGGTCTGAAGTGAATAGCAATAGTTATGTTTCAAGGCTACTGTTTGGTTGCTGGTTCTTTTTTTGTTTGTTTTGTTTTTGAAGAACTGATGCTGCCATAAAGGAACTTAGCCACATTTCTTCCATCATTTTTTCCTGTTGGTGATGTACCACATGCAACATATTAGTTGCATACTGCTATAAGAACTGTATAAGTTGCTCTAAGAAACACCACTTTTGTTTCTTATGCTTTGTTTCTTATGCTAGCGATCTCTAAACACAATTTATATTTATTTCCTACATTTTGCTCAATTAATTTCAAAACATATTTGAGAAGTACACATAATTTTTTTTTTTTTTTTTTGACATGGCTAAATATAAACCACTTACAAAAAGCTGCCAAAAGAGATCTGCTTATTAGAACCAAAGCATGGTAATAAACAAATCTCTAAGTTAATTCGCAGTCCTATTAAACAAACATGCCAAATATTTCTTGTTCTTGCTTCTTTAGTGAGAAAGGCAGGCACCAATGTGGATATTTAAGATCATCACCTAATAAAGGAAAGTTGCTCACTACAACCAACATATGCTTCTTTGCTGATATGTTGGCACCTGGTAAACTGGTGTTTACAAGGCACAAGGTGAGAACACATTGATGCAACTTTCAGTCGCTGCTGCTTAACAATTTAGATCAGAAAATTTTAAGCAGAGACAAAATAAAACAACATCTTTTTTTTTTTTTTTTTCCTCCCTACAGTGAAGTTATTGAAACTGTTTAGCCACATTGTATAAAAAGCAACAGTCAGCCTTACCTAAAGTGGAATTTTGTATGTGTAGCTGAAAATGTTGCAAGTTATGTATCAGCTTACCTTCCTTGATCAAAGAGCTCTGGATAAACATTTTTCCTGAAGAGGATGATTGTCTAGTGGACATTTCAGCATTGAAAGATTCTTTTGTAGGAAAAGATCTTTTTCCAGGCTGTGGAGAACATCCTTCTGATTTCACTGGGATTGCATGATTTTTTTTAGGACTAAAATAAAAATCAAATGCTCCGATGAAACACTTTTTGCCTAATTATTTTATTAGATAACAAATGATCTGTTTAATAACTTTTGCAATATTAATATTTTGAAGGGATTTCAAGAAGAAAGTTGAAAATATAAACTATTTTAAAAGATTTTAGAATAATTTATAATCTACAAAAGCAGATTCCTCACATGAAAAAGAATGATTTCACCTGTACAAACAATGAAGATACATTTAGGAAAAGAACAGCTTATTGTAGAACATTTTATCTGAGAAAAGCTTTGTCTTTTGTACCGCAAGATGTTCAATTCAGAGTACACAACAGGGATTGCAATATACTAGAAGATTTCAGTTGCTGTAAAATTATTCCAGAAAGGAAAACCTGGGATTCTAGGCCACTAAATCTAGCTCTCAAATTTTAAGAACACATCTATCAAGTTTCCTAAGACCCAGGAATCATGAGCCAGGAAGTAATTATTATCTTGGACTAATGTGTATGGAGAGGCACAATGTTGGATGTTCTTTCTGTTCCCTTAGGTAACAGAATGGGCTTAAAATATAGTAGGAATTAGCTCTAGAAACAACGCAGGAATTCAAAACAATCACTCCCCAAAACAACCAGAAGATGATAAACAAATATACTTTGCACAATTTAGAGCTAATCAGATGAGTAGAGAGATATACTCTGCATCCCTCTGTCTTTTCTTTCTCCTCTCACACAAAGCCATAGAGGTCACTGGTCAGAGAAGAACCACACAGTAGTTGCAATAACAAAACTGAGGACTCGAAAGTTTCACCCTAGCGCAGTTTTCTGTCCTGGAAAACAGTAACCACTCTTCATTTCATTGAAAGAGAGTGGTAAAATGGAAAATTTCCAAGTAAGACAATTAGTACTACAGCAAAATACAGTTTCTTTGAATAAAATGTTTGAGAAGAACACGAATTAAAGGACTGATCTGGATAGAGTTTTGTTTTTCAGGCTTTGGACATGTTGAAGCAAACAGCTGATGGACATATGTTAGACTCAGAAGTCTGTGCAGCAAGCCACAAGATTTTTCCCTCTGCATTTGTGCCATAGACACATGGAAAAATCTTTGAGAGCAAATTCCATGGAAGTCAAAAGACTTTTTGTTGTATTATTTCAAGAAAATGGAACTAAGTTACATGAAGAAAGAAAACATCTGCAACACTTTAAGCCCACACATTGTAAAAATACAAACAAATTCCATTTCCAAAAATTGGTACCTTGGCGTTAAAACTGTTGGAGTAACAAGCCTATTTCTTTCACAGTTCTGAAGTCGTGTTCTTAACTCATTCATTTCTGCATCTTTGAACTGCAACTCTGACTGTAATGACATCAACTGAAAGATGAAACAAAATGCATGGTTTTACTGTTGGAGAATCAGTGGTGTCACAACCACAAATAAGACTTACCATAAATTTTCAAGGTTGCCATGACTGCATAGGATCTCCAACTGTATGTATGCACATATGTTAACTAATACTATCTTAGAACCAAGTGTCAAAGTTAAGGCAAGAAGTATAAGATCTGTTATGGTATAGCAAGGAATATGCAGAGCTCCTTAACAGGGGAGTAAACAGCACGTTAGCAGCCACTGTCATTCTGAAGGCTTTGAGAAAAATGACTGCAACAGGAACACCAATCAGATGATTACAGTCATAGCGCATATGCTGCCCAAATTTTTCCATTTTAGAATATGTTCTATTTGTAATGCTCTGGGAATCCCTTTAAATCTCTCTGCCATTAAGCTTATTCCTTTACTTTAGCAAAAGAAAACCACCAAAAAGTTCTTCCTTATTTTTCTAGATAACAAATTAATGCATAAACATTTTTGAAATTTCACACAAATGCCCTCGCTTTGACCAAATGGTCTGTGACATCATTGAAGTCATAAAACTACTTTCTGCATGTGATGTACAAATAATAAACAGACCAACACAAACAATAATTAACAAACCTTTCTGGAGAACTCTTTTTCTTTTTCGCTTAGGATCTGAGATTTCTCCTGTTCCAACAGCATATAAGATTTTTTCTGTTCCTCTATAGCATACTCCATCTGCTGCATTGAGTCTCGCAATATTTTAATTTCTCCATTTTTAGTAAGAATTTCATCTTGCATTTCTTTCAGCTGCAAACAGACGAATTTCATTAGATTAGATCTTTAACCAGAAACATGCATCATTATCTCTGCTGTTGAAAGCAGTAGTTTTTTCTTTCTATGGAGATAATGCTTCTGTTATCCAGTTCAGACTTTCTACAGTGTTGCTGTTTATCTGTTTCTGATCAAATCAGGCTCGACTACTGTTTTCTCTGACAGAACATAACATGACAAAGATGTATGTTCCTATACCATCCAGAGAGACATCATCACTCAGAAACAGGACTAGAACAGAAGTAGTTATTCAGAAAATCATGAAGAACCATGAAGAAAGACACATCTAACCACAATATAAAGCCATGCTTTATCCCCTTATTGAACATGGTGTGCATGCTGGTTTTAGAATGATGCTTTTTATAATCAGAAGACTGAAAAACACAAGAAAGAAATACTAGGAACAAACTGTAACTGCCTTTTAATTGACCACATCAGAAAGATGTGACATACATGCCTTCCTATAGCAAGGAATCTAAAGGGGAAGAGAAGATATTGCTAACCTTTTGTTTAATTTCATCATGCTGTGTTTGCAATACTTCAAACTGGAATGCTTCTCTAATCAGACCATCATCTGCACTGCTTCCTGTTACAGGAAAAAAACAGAAGCAAGAATGAAGATCAGCAATGATTCAACATCTCAAAATTGTGTTATCCACCACCACGTGGTTTTTAATATTTCGTCACTAAAAACAGTTAATTTGCACACATCTAATCATGACGATAGCTTTATTACAGCTTGTGCAGGAAACTTTAGAACAGAGAGAAGGAAAATCTTCCCCCTCCAAAAAGCATTTCTAGTGTATTAATACATAAGAGCATATACAGAATTACTACCTGAACTGCAGTTTAGCTACTGCCACCTGTACGAGCAAGGGCTAACAGAAAACTTATTGATCTGGAGGGACTATAAATATCATCAATGCCAACACTTCTAGAATTTGAGTCCCCTGTGCTGTATTTATGACCAAGGCACTGCCCTTTCTCAGGGGGAAGGCAATAACGCAGAACGACAGCTGCTAACACGGGCCACAGCAGCGCTTCCTGGTGTAAAATAGGGATCTTTCCGACCTTTCCTTCTCCCGCCGGCCATGCCGCCGCCCCCGGGCCGGCCCGCCGCCGGCTGCGCGCTGCCGTTGCCCAGCGCAAAGGAGGCCCGGGCGCCCCAGGAGCTTCTCGGGGGAGGCTCGCCGCCGCCCTGCGACAGGGCCTGCGACGCCAGGATATCGATCTCCTCCAGCTCGTCGGCCGTGAAGTCGTCCTGTTCGCCGAAGGGGTCTGCGGCGGCGACAGCCACCTCGCCGCTCTTGGGCCGCTTGTGCGGCGGGAGGCCGTTGCCGAGATCGCGGGCGGGCGGGGGACAGGGGGCGGCCCAGAGCGCCGCACCGCTCCGCTTCTTGCTGCCCAGCGCTGCCATGGCGGCGCCTCACGGCGAGCGGCGCCTCAGGGCAAGCGACAGCAACCACCTCCACCGCCCGCGCGTCCCGCGCCGCGCCGCCCACCAATCAGCGCCGAGCGCGCCCATCCGCGAGCCAATGGCAGCACGCTCACCGCGCCTACAGCCCTACAGCGGCGCGCGAGGGTCAAATCGCGCAGCGGTCTGGGTGTAACTCCCTCTCCGATTGGCCGCAGCTCGGTGGGTGCTGTAAACGCTCCACTGATTGGTCGTACCGCGAGCCGCCGCACTGAGGCGGGCGAGGGCTGATGACGTCAGGCCGCGAGCAGGTGATGTCAGGGCATGCCGGCTTGACGTCATGCGGGCGCTAGGTTGTGAGTGGTGGGAGTTTGAGGCGCCGCGGGGCCCCAGCGGCAGGAGGGTGGTTGGGCTGCCCAGGTAGGTTGCAGTGGTACCGCTGTGGCTGCGCTGGTGATGTCATGAGCTGCATGGTGCTGTGATGTCACGGTGTGGCTTGCCCGTGAGCCCCCAGGGCGCCATCAGGGCTGCCTTGAGGTCCCTGAGTCTTGTGAATGACCTCTGTGGTGTCCCCCGGTGGTCAGTTGTTTAGTTGCTTAATGGAGAAAATGGGGGCAAAAAAAAAGGTGAGGTTTGTGGGTTTGTTGGTTTTTTTTTGAGATAATAGCACCAAGAAAGTGCAGTGTTTGCAGGACTTCAGTCCTGGAAGCCTGTAGTTAGTGACAGGGGACAGGGTTGTGCTTTTGCTGTTGTTCCATGCTCTATTTGGAAAAGGTGTATAAATAGGTTTGAAAAAAAAAAAAAAAGTTTTTGTGCTGACACAAGCGCCATGCAATGTAGGTGATTTTAGCCAAAACGAGCACCTACGTGGTCCTGCAGCCCGTTTGTGAAGCTGGGCTGGTAACGAGCCTCAGTGCCCCAGGCACCTGTGACTCCCTCTGTGGTCTCCAGGGAAGAACACCTGTAGAATCTGTCATTCTGCAGGAAAACTTCTCACTTTATTTTCCCTAGTATTTCTTTCTGATTGGCAGCAAACTTAAATTATCATCAGATTATAATTCTGTTTATGTGTACTTTTTGCAGACAGGATGCAGCCCTTTTGCTTTCTTAAGTTCCTAAGTTAAAAAATAGTTCTTGTTGCAATATCCCTTTAGAAAAAAAGGAGGCTGTTGTGAGCAGCCTTCTGGCTGCTTTTGCTCCTCCCAGCCTTTCTGCTCAGGTGATGAGGAAGAAGGCAGGACCCAGGGGTGATTCCCCTGTGTGTGAGGTGTGAGAGCACAGGGCAGCTGTGTCTCCTTTGCAAAAGGTGCACAGAATAGGGGCAGTCTGAGAGGAAAATGGTTGTTTAATTGAAATAATCTAATTTAATCAGACTTAAATAATCTAAGAGGAGCTTGATTTAGACTTGGTCTTAATGCTGTTCTTCATTTAATTGCCTTTGAGTAACTAAATATGCTTATACTATTGTTGGAATTTTTACCTATATATAACCATATCTGATATTACTGATATAGCCATAGTTTTGCTTGAACCTTTTCCCTCTAGCTGAAGTTGAGGAAAAGTGGACAATAGAAGAGTCACAAACAGTTTCTTTTTAAGAAGATAAACACGATAATGACTTACACTTTTTTTCCTTCCTTTCCAGGGATTTTTGCTAAAGATAAATGACTCTGCAGGTGAACAGAATAACCAGAGGGGTAAGTCTGAC
>VZSV01000005.1:1276434-1306351 GCA_013398735.1 Nothocercus julius
GGGGCGGGCCGGGCCGGGCATGGAAGTGGAGAAGATGGATGAGAATGAATGGAAGTACCACGGGGAGGGCAACCAGAGCCTCGTCGTCGCGCACTGCCAGGTGGGCGGCGGGCCGTAACGGCCGCTAACGGCTGCGCGCGAGCGCTCCCCCTTGGCGTTCCCCTCAGCCGCGCGGGGAGGCCGCTCTCGCCTCGCCGCCGGTCTGAGCGCGGGTCTGGCCCAGAGCTTCATTTTCATTCACCCCATTTTCCAGTTTCTTCACGTGAGCGGTTTACTCTTTTCTCCCTCTCTCTCTTTTTTTTTTTTTTTTTTTTCTTTAAGTGGCCGGCAGATACGTTTTGCTCTTCCCTTGGAACGGGTTTAGCAGGAGCTTTGCCCCATCGCAACCCCCCGACTTCTGGGGGCGCCTCTGGGGAGGGAGCTGCCATGGGAAGCTCGAAACGGGCCCTTTTCCATCCCAACGCGGGTGCGCGTGCAAGTGTGCCAGACCGGGAAAACTTACGGAATGGGATGGGAGGGATTTTCCTTGTGCCCCCTACTCTTCCTCCTGGAAAGTGTGAACGTTGGCTGGGACTGCAGGGCCTGGTGTCAGTCTGTGGATCTCAGTGTGAACGAGCAAGTCATTCCACTTCTGTGCTTCCATTTGCCATCTGTAACGAAATATCTGAGTAGGTAAAATGCATCCAGTATTGGTTCAGAGGAGCAGCAAAAATTAAATTAATCTAAGCATAGTCGGGCAGATTCCCTGTCCTTTAAAAACTTGAGTTTTGTGCCTGCTGTCACTGTATTCCTGCTCCTCTTGTGCGTGTATTATGAATCCAGTATATGGGGTTCTGGATTTGAATGTGTCATTTGGAGAAGTTTATTCATTTTCTAAAGAAGACTTTGGGCTATACTTTGTCTTATGTTTGTATTCTAATTTCAGTGTGGATTTGCTATTTTTTTTCCCCAAATGTGCTCAGTATTTCATAGATCTGTCCAATAAACTATCCAAATGACAGTTTGAAATGACAACATACAAACTTTTGTATGAAAAGACTACATCATGAGTTAAATCTTAATGTGAGGTTTTTTTCAAATGTATTCTAGAATATTAGATTCTTCTGGATTCTCTTTTCTACCTTATAAGTGTAAGCTGGATGCAAAAAATGCAAACAAATATCAGGTCTGAGAAAGTGCTGGAAGTCTTTGCTCTTCTTCGGAGGAGCACTTCTGTGGCGCATGTTTATTTCCCCTCATTCTTTATACTAAATTTAAAAAAAAAAAAAAAAGAAGACATCGATGCTACAAGAAAAGAGTGTATAATTTTGTTTCCTATCTAAATTTTAGCTTTCTGAATATCAACTGAAAAAGTTCAAAAAGTCTTCAGTTGCTGTGTGATAGAAGTCAGAATATGTAATGGCTTTATAACAATGTGATTGCATTGACTTTAAAGATGTGGAAAGTAAGGAACTCTGCCGGAAATTTAGAATAGTTGCTGAGTATATTAGTTCTTTTTTTTTAATAAGATGCTAAAACTTGAAGGTATAGTGGAAGTAAAATAGATAGATTGCTCTTTTTCCCTGTATATACAGCATTAAGTCAATAAAAGCTTACCAGATAGAGCTTTGTGTCTGCTGATAATGAAATTTTTTAAAACTGCAGCACATGAAATGCTGTTTAGATACTAACTTTTACTTTGTTCCTTTTATAAACAGGACATGCTTGCATGATTAATCATCGTTCTTGTGATCTGGTGTCAGTCATTCTCAGGTTTGTGAGAACAGATTAGCAGCATAACCTAGATAATGAATTTCATTTTACTGCTTTTGCTTCATTCTTCATCTCCTAAATTCACGATTTTGTGTATAAACACTGGTGGGAGGGATAGCAATTTGGTCGTGGCCAGGGGGACATGGATGCACGCTCACATGTTGGAGTCGCACTTGAAAGCGAGAGGCCAGCATGGAACCATGTCCAACAGAGCTTGTTACCTCTCTGTTCTCATTCTCATTATTCGGGGATGTGGGGGGGGCAGTGGTCCCTATCTGTGTGTCTGACCTCTTTTCTTGACTCTTCCATGTGATCCGGGCCTCTTTATCCTGTGTGAATCAAGATCTAGGGAATTTGGCTTCAGCTTCCCTCTATTCTTGATCCTTCTTTGGACCGCTGGGAACAGATACTGTGCAAGTCTGGGCGTCAAACATGCAGTGTTTGGGTTGGGGTGAGTTGGCAGGCTGGATACCCGGCTCTTGTTCCTGGTTGTGCAGAGGTGTGGCCGGAGCGGGGATGAAGAGGAGCGCGAGGTCTGCATCAGTTCGTGCTGCTCTGATCTCTTTAAGACTGTGTTTGCTTTGGCTTCTTCTTTTTTTTTTTTTTTTTTTTTTTTTTTTTTTTTTTTTTTGCATTAAAAATGCAAATGTAAAACATTGTTAATCCAGAGCTAGGACAGTACCAAAGGTAGTGCCTGAAAACTTGGTTGTAGAAAAGTGACGTGCATGGCAAGCAGCTAGTGATGAGCTGATAAGCCTGAAAACAGTACGCAAGTGTTTGTTCTAATGCCTTTGAATGGTGGCACATTGACAAAGATTTATGCCTGATGGTTGTCCGCTGGCACCATCTCTCTGTGGAACAAGCTCGCTTGTTCAGGTATGTTATGAAGTACTGCCTGATGTGCTGTTTGCACTTACCGCTTATTAACCCACCAGCATGCAGTAATGACAAAATTATCCCTGCGTTCCTGCCCTCCTACAACCTGTGGAATGCAGTGCCAAAATGAAGCATCTGAAATCACTGCAAGAGCATCTCTGTTCCTTATTCATGCAGTTAAAAAGAGAGGACGTAGGCAGGGCATGGTCTAGTCAGCGTGTCTCTCTTCACAGTGACAGCTTTACAGAGTTGCTCTAATTAGTTCTCCAGCATTTAGAAAGTGATCTGATGAATAAAGATGGAATGTTTGAAAGAATTCCCAGTTACTGTTGTCATCCTCAGAGCTGCATGCTTGCTTGATATACTCTTTAACTTCTGCTTTCATGGCTTTTTGAAGTTTAAGTTTTGATGAATCTAAAATTCTGGAAGACAGTCTATATTGTGGGACAAGTTTCTCTACTAAAGCTTTTGCCGGTGGTTTTTGCTGCAGCTGTGATTGAACTAATCCAAACTGAACTGTGGTCAAACAGCCTTTGTATAGTTTTGCAGCCTGTGAAATGCTTCTCCTAAAAAATGAACATATCCAACTTTTATACTTCATTGCTTTCAATGAGGGATATAACTGGTAGCTCTGTTTTGGGTTCTGAAAACAGTGCTTGAGGCGTTGGTTCCAAAAGATCGCTGTGAAGAACACATAGATTTGCCTAACTGCTAGTTCAAACGACAGCTGTGTGATCCATATCCATACAGATCCTTGTCTGTTTTCCATAATTGACTGAAGCATAATATCCTCTTCAAAGAGTTGGTTCGCTGTATTTCATCAAACAGTGACTCCTCTGGGCTGCTTGTTTTGGTTTATGTCTTAGGAATGCATAAGGTGCTGATTGCAGTAAAGCAAAACTAATCACAAATAGGCAGGTTAGAAAGGATGCTTCATGCTCCTTGTGTTTTTATTGGAGCCTTGTTTTCCTCTTCATCGAATTTGGCTTCTAATTTAAGAAAGTGGCCCAAAATACTGCTTCTCCTCTGCCCTGTGCTCAAGCAGTGGTGAGGCTTGAGGAACTGCTCTAGAATGATCACCGTCTTGTGAGCTCTTGACCCTTTCTAAGGTGGAGGTATCCAGTCTTACAGACATGAACTGCAAATTCTCTTTTTCTCTAGTTCTTCATTTTAATCAGTTGTTTACTCTTACAGAGACAGTAGCACTTCATTTCTTAAAGGTTTCAGGAAGTTGTTGTTCCTTACAAAGTAGTGTAAGTAGCTCTAGAAATAATGACTTGTATTTCCTTTTATTGCTGAAACACTCTTGAAAGCCCCGGATTTTACTTCTCTAGATAAAGTGAAGCATTTTAGATGAAGATGTGCATTCTTTCTCTGTTTCACTGCAGTTAGTCTGTATTAATTTTTAATTTTTGCAAATCGAGATATTTCCTTTTAAAATAGGAAGCTTGTGTTTGAGTGACTGCTTGGAGATGGTATAAAAAAAAGGATTTTTTTTCTATCATTTTTCTTTGTTTGGTCAAATTGTCTAGAGAAAACTGTTTGTGAAACGTCATAGGTTGGATCTTGATTATTGTTTAGTAATAATCTGCTCTTTGCCTAGGAGAGGTTGCAGTTCTGACAGGTATCTTTAATGTTTGGTGTGGGACACAATTTGTTAGAAGTGTGTAAATCATTGCCAGAGTGCATGTGAGCTTGCTAAATAGAAAAGGGAGAGGGTGGATGGAGGAGGTAAATGAAACTGAGGCAAGAGGACTGAGGAGAGAGGCGAGTGCAACTTCCCGAAGTCGTTGCATGTAATAGCTGAGTAACATGTGGCTCTTCTCTGTGTTATTTTTTCTGCTAGGACAGATGACAAAGATGGAGAGATGTCAATAAGTGCTGCCAGGGCTTCTTTCACAGGCGTCCTTCCCGATCCTTGTTCTGAACCGTAGAGGACTGTAGAGATTTGAGGTGTGCGAAGGGAGAGGGGTATCTTGCATTTTTAATGTTGGTCTTTGGTTTCGCTGTAGCTGCAGTATCTGCAGCTGCTGACAGTCGCATTTTGATAGCTGCCTAGTGCTTGCAGAAAGACCTTCTCATTATGGGGGAGATCAGCCTGGTTTCATGTTTCCTATGAATTCTGCAGGGGTTCCCTTGTGTCATATCAGACTTGATAATTATTTATAACACTGCTTTCAAAGTATGAAACAGCTTCTCCCTCCCTTTTTTTGATTAAAAAAAAAATCTTACTGTGTATATTTGACATTTTACGCAGTGAACTTACATTGAGAAGGTTATTGTTGGTGTCAGCGCTATGGACAAGACTGTTTGCTTAGACAAGTGGAGGATTTTTGCTCTCATAGCAAAAAGCTTATGGTTAGAATTACTAGCCAGCTGCAGCTTTGCTCTTCAGTCCTCTGACAAAAAGAACGTAGTGCTGCTCACTGACTGCTGTCTTGGTGGAGTGAATCTTCTTGAAGTCCTTTTTCTGATGGTCCCATTTTGTGTAAGTTCAAGAACCTGAGTGTCGTGTTCTTCCCTCTGTGATCCTCATGGTTTCTCAATGACATGGAGCTTGCTGATGTTTTTTCATCTTTAAATTCGTGCAAGCAAAGTATTGCCCCTAAAATTTCAAAGTCATTCCTGGGAACCTGCAGATCCCTGAATATGAACAGATCTTGTTCAGCTGCGTTTTGGGTTTCTTCTTAGTGTCTGTGGGTCAGTAAATTAGTAACTGTGGATCCTTTGATTTCAAGGAAACATGGAATGGACTGCTGATTCCTGGCATTAAGTCTTCAGGTAGGGGAAAAATACTGAAATAGCCTATGCTGTTTGGAGAGGCTCTTCCTTGAACCTACAAGTACTGGAAATATTCTCCTGTCTTTGGGTTGTGCTGCTTATTTATGACAGCCTTCTCTGAATATTGTACTGATTGAAATATGGCCAGGTCAGGGTGTCTTTGCCCGTGCATGCTAAGAAATTGCTCAGAAAAGGTACAACTTGCATTTGTTGAATAGTATTTCAACTAGTAGGAAAGGCATCATTTTGTTAAGCTTAGAACTTAAAAGTTTTTGTGTCCTTGAGGAGATTCTGTTACTTAAATTTGAACCTGTGGTGATCTTTATTTTTCATTTATTCTGTGGGCTGGATGTATGGAGAAGATTGTTTGGGGCCGTGTGACTGAGTGTAGGCAGGAGTTCTGCTCCTGATCTGCAGAATTTGCTGGGGAAAGCAAAACTTGCCTGTGAGTGAGTTGAAGCAAGACTCCATCGTCAACTTTAATAAGGATTAATGACCATTAAAACCTCTTTTTCTTTTTCTTTTTTTCTTTTTCTTTTTCTTTTTCTTTTTCTTTTTCTTTTTCTTTTTCTTTTTCTTTTTCTTTTTCTTTCTTTTTCTTTTTCTTTGGCCATTTCTGTGACCTTGTTTCTTGAATATAGTTCTTTTGAGGGTATGCATGTATAAATATAGATTGTCTAGGAAGAAAAATAGCAAATGCACCCCTTTATCTGCTTAGAAAACAGGTATGTGACAAATTAATATATTGCTTATTTAGTTATTTTATTGCGAGTAGAGGAGCTTCTGTCTAAACTTAACCAAAGCAAGCAGCTATGAAAATGCCTTGGGAAGCTGAGCACTGATCAGGGTGTGTTATCAGTGAAAAAGAGATGAAGAGATGAGGATCTTGCTGCAAACAGCAATTACATTTTTAGGAATAGGAAGTAATTACTAGCATAAGTTGGGATTCAGGACCCCTGTGGCATGCTAACGTGAATGAAGCTATACATTTTCTTGTGTTAACCTTGTATGTTGGTTAACTGACATTTAAATACACATCTACTGGCAAACAGGAAGACATTTCTTATTTGCTTATAGCTATTTCTTTGGCTAAACTGTTAGAACGGCGGTTATAGATGTCATAACTAATCATGCTAATTCTACTTGAGTACAGCCACAAAAGGCCTTTATTACAAACGAAATATTAGAAGTTGGAAGCACTTCTGCTTCAGTGGATTAGCTGCAAGGATTAGTTAACCCAAAGCAGCTGTTTGAGTCTATGTGCATATGGAATTTTAATTTTGTTTAGCACCCGTGTATTGTAGTTAATTTTACTTTTCCTTGCCTTTACCAGGTTTCTGCGCTGAAAGGATGCTCTGAATGTAGCATGATTTAATCTTTTTTTTTTCTTTTTTTTTTTAAAGTAGCAGGGAAAGTAGCAGCCAATAAGGGGACAGAATGAAGAGAGAAGGAGCATAAAGTCAGCAATGCCCTTTAAAGTTCTCTAATAATTATTTTTTTAATGATTTTTTTTCTTCAGGTGCTTCTGTAGATGCAGATATGAAAACACAGCACTTGAATCTTTCTGTGTGGAAGGAGATGGGAGACAGAAACACTGAGAAGTGCAGGTCTAATACTATAATGTGTGTATATATACACAGTATATACATAATATTATAATGCTACATATTAGCTTTCACTGTATAGTTAGATAGTTATAAAATATACACATTTGTTACTACTTGTATAAAATATGTTTGTCACTGGAATTCAAACTCAGTTTGTATCTTTTATTTGGTTTTATTTTTTGTTTTGGGTGACTTGTGAGAATGCTGAAGGTAATAGGAATAGAAATATAAAGCTCAAGGAGGCAATTAGGCTTCATTAAAAATGATCTTGTTTTTTCTGTTTGGATCTGTGCTAGATCCTTCAACCTTGAAACAGAACAAGTTTCTTGTTGAAGGTGAGGAAATCAAACCTCTATTTAAAAAGCACTTTTTTTTTTTTTTCTTGTTTTATAAGTGGGTGGCAAGTGTAGTGAAGGTGGAGTTCATAACACTAAACTCTTCTTTTCTGTACACTTAAGCTTCCTTCAATCAACAACAGCTATAAGCAATCAACAACAGTGGGCTGGACATATTTAACAGTGGTTGGTTTTTAGTGGAAATAGCTTAACTGACCTGTGTGAGCTGTGTAGGAGATACCAGTGTAATAGCTTAGTGTATTTGCTTGCACAGCTCTTTGCTCCCTTCTAGCCTTTTAGTGGGATGTTGTCTTCACCTCAGTGTGTTATTTCTGAGGTCTGTGATAATCTTTTTCTGACTTTCTCTCTGTTTTTGCTCAGGAGGGAGAAGGGATGCTGATGTTGAGGTGTTTGGGATGCTTGGAATCATTAACTTGTTTTTGACTTTCCATTTTATAACTTAATTCTAATGCCTTTGAGTGCTTTTATTTTATTTCCTCCCCTCACTGTTAATATTTTCCTGAAGACTTTCCTGTGTGCGTGATGTAGCAGAGGCTGCCTAGGCAGCTGGCTCTAGCCCTCTCGGTTGGACAGTGTGTGCTATAGGTGCGTGCGGCCTTGCAGCAGTTTGAAGGGAGCTCAGTACACATTTCACATTCCTATTTGGCTAACTCACCTACTTGACAGATAAGGAACTTGATATACTGTTAAACCTTAATGGCCGTTTTTTTCTCCCTTGTTTTTAACAGTTACTGTCTCAGGGACATTTGTGTTACCCACACTGCAGTGCTCTATGCTGGGGGCCTGGAATCAATAGGTTTATTCATTCTGCTCTAGCTCTCTGGTGTGTGTTTCTACCACGTACCAGTGGGGGTATCACTTGATCTCATTTGGATTATTGTGTGGCTTAGCTGAACAGTAGACATATCTTTTTATTCGTGGCTAGTACAAAATCTTAAAATTGGCACCAGCAGCATATTGTGAGGTTATATAAAACTTAGCTATAATGTGAAACCTGAGTGAATGTGTGACTGTCATGGGAATATATATCATAACTGAATGGGGGAAAGAAAAAAAGAACAAATACCTGGAGTCTGATGCAAGCTGTGAGCTCTTTGCAAAAGAAAACAAGTATCATGGTGTCAGTTGCTCCCAGATAATAGTTTAAAATATTGAATAGTGTCAAGTGAGGTGCTAGGCCCCCAGACAAAAATCTTTAATTGTATAAAGAAATCAAAGATTGTACTTCAGGAGTTCCTAAGCCAAAAGGAGGGTGGTGTTCTGATTTTGAATACTTCCTCACGCTCTGTGCGAGCACTTACTAAGCTCTGACCACGCTGTCAGGAAGCACAGCTTTCCTCACTTTGTTTTGAATGATCTTACCCACCTTACACAGTACAAAACTGAACTAGAAAAAAGTGCTCGTATATCATATTGCCTTGTAGGTCTCATTCCAAAGCTACACGTTTTTCTGTGCTTCTGTTGTTTTTAATCTTGCAGATCCCTCCCCGTTGCCCAGTGCACTGAGACACTGAATGAGGGTGCCTGTAAAATGGCATGTATTGAACTTGGACATCGCATCGTGAAGATGAGCTTTGATCAGAGTGCCTGGGCAGGGTGATGGGCATGTTCTGGTGGAGCTCTGTTAGTGCTCGAGGGAAAGAACGTAACAGCTTTGTATTCTCCTTCAATCCTTCACACGAGTTTTAGAGTTGAAGAGGTTGTGGAATGTAAATTTGGGATTAAAATGTCCAAATAACTTTTAGCTGGTGTAAACTGCATGCAACTGAAGTTTCTGCTGCAAAAATTGCTCAATATCAGCAAAATATCAGCAAAACTGTCACTTAGTTTATATAAAAATTATATAAAAGTCAACAAAAATAGGTTTGCGGTTTTTAATTCTGGATCAGTTACTCTAGATCACCCTAATGGCCTTACAAAGACATGGTGCAGGAGGAAGTTGGCAGTGACTAGTTAAAATGCATCTGTAATTGAAAAGCTTTGTTAGAGCTTTGCTGTACTCCATTTTTCATGTGCATCCAGTCTTTAGGAAAGCAACACATTGTTCTTTCACCATATATAGTTTTTATCCTTCTATCCTAGCATGTCTGTTTAAAAATGATGTTAATGGACAAATATTGTAACAAGTCTGGTTACAGTTAAATGTAATAGCAGTACTTTAAATAGAAAGCAGTTCTTTTTGGATTGTCTAGGAAAGGTCCAAATGGACCAATGAGAAAACAAACTGTTAAGAGATAAGCCAAGAAAACATCTGTTACTTTTTTTTTTTTTTTAAACCTACAGCAGTACCTGTTACTGCCACATCTTATCTGAATAGGCTTAAATATATAAGTGGAACTAAATTTGTTGTATTAATTTTAGGCAGGGCTGCCTGTTGCCTGACTTAGTGGGACTTCAGTCTCTTAATACTATGTCAAAATTTGGTTTTAATATGAAAAGTGACTATTTAATAAGTAAAATGGTTAATTTCATCAAACTTCTGTGGTCAGGGAGATGCTTTAGATCTGCTCTGTGAGGCCAGGTATCCTATTTTAATAGGCTTACGGATAAAATCCTGATTTATTTAATACAGCTCCAAGATATCTTTGAACTCTTAAAAACTCAGTAAAGGATTGCTTTTTTATTCTTGTATGTGTCAGCCTACCATGTAAATTTTTGAATTGTGTGAATCACACACGTATTTTGTAAGGTGAAACATTTGGAAACCTACTGCATTTAGCCTAGGGCATTACATGACTCTCAGACATTTAGGTGTTTCCCTTAAAACGGAGTTTGCAAGTAGCAGGTTTCAGTATTTATAAGTAGAGCTGTGCAGCTTTGGCAGGTAACTATTAAGTTGTAATGCTTTTTTGATTTTATAAGCAAATGGTATTTTAGTGGATCTTACAGCTTTTTCCAAAGACTTACGGAGCAGAAGTAAGGTTTTTATTGTTTGCTTGTTTGTTTTAATGCTGTGCTGTAGGTGACAGTCCAAACTGAAATATTAGAAGACTTCCCAAATACTGCTGTAAGCTAAGGCAGCATTGCCCTGTCTGCAGCTGGTGACTGGAAGCACAGAAGGACTGACTTGTTAGAGCCAACAGAGGAGGTCAGGGCATATCTAGAAACAGAAATTCATCTATTGGATTTCAAGTTGAATGAAACAACAGTTGAAAATACTTATTTTGCTTTCCTTTAGTTTTTCTGACAAACTTGATTTCTTGGATGAGCTATAGCGAGGAATCGGACATTCTGCTGTTCGGATGAGGTTAACTTTTGAAATTATGATCATGTGCTTAAATGCTAATGAAATCATATTCTTTCCTATCCTCCTTTAGCGCTGTGCGGTGCTGCGTTTTTTGAAGTTCCCCCCAAACCAGAATAAGGTAAGAGACAGTGTGTACTGTGGTAAGACCCTACAGGTAAGCTCCTGAAAGCTGATCTGAAGAGAAATCTGAAGAAGGAGTAAGAATAAGAGGATGTTTTAAAATGTGCCAGTGTTTCAGGAGTTTTTTCAACAGGAGGAAATTTTGGGTCATAGTTTATAGCTGAAATTATGTAATTGCTGACTTCAAGACCTGTTTGTGGGACAAACTGTATAACTGAAATGCATATGTAGAAAATACAACTTTCTGTAAGAATCACTGTAGCAAGGGGAAAGAGCTAATCCTGTATATTGATGTGAGTGACTGTGGAGAGGCTCAGGAAGAAATGAGAGTTTTATTGCCTGTTGCTAGGCAAGGCAGAAGAGGAGCGGGAGGAACATAGAACTGACATCGCAATAAAAGTCTCCTGCTAACCACCTATTCAGCAGTTAGAAAGCTGTGCAGTATTGGAGAAAGATATGAAGTATTCAGAGAATAGTTTGGTGTCAGCAAACGACTTTAGTATTTCATCTGATAGAAAAAAAATATGGCAGGACATGGTCTCAGTTTCTTGGGCTGTGGCGGAAGATTTTCCTGCTTGAGAAGGAAGTGAAACCTTAGTGTCTTAGTTACCTTGGTTAAGTTTTAGGTACCTTAGATCATTTTAACAGGGGGAAAATGACTGAGAATCAAAGATGGAGCATTCATATTCTACAGTTCCCTTAAACTAGGGAGTAGTCTTTAGGCCATGTTACCTGAGAGATACAGGAAATGGTCTGAGTTATGGCAGCTACTAAAACAAGGCTGTGTAAGGGTTCAGTGCTGTACTGTTCTGCTGAGGAGCAAATATAAAAAGCTCCATGGCTGTATTGAGAGCTGGAGAGGAGGAGGGGTTTTAGAAAAGAGAAAACCAGGATGCTTGTAAAGTAAACATATGGAGTGAAACATATGGGATGGGATTTTTGCAATAAATCAGGAAGATTAATAGAAAATGCACTGTGTTTAGCAAGGGAAATAAAAGCAAAAGGAGAAGGTTATAAAATAGATCAGAGGAAAGCAAAGGGAAGTAAAAAAACATACAGTGTAGTTGTGAGTTGTTTTGTGGTCTTTCTGCTGCTGCTTTAATTGAAAAAAAAAATGAAGCAAAACAAGTGTGGCTCAAGTTGAAGTTTTAGATCTGCTGTCGTGTCAGAATTTGGAAAATGTACCTTGTGCTTCTGCAGTAGTCTAAGGTAATAATATTCAGAGTTCTGTTGAGAACTGGGAAGGAGCAAGGGGATTGGAAGGCAGGAAAACAGCACCTATCTCAGCTTCTAATACAGCATAAGAGAATTAGACTACATGGTCTAACTCTAGTTAAAAAAAAAAACAAAACAAACAAACAAACAAAAAAAACCCTGTAGGTATACAGGGAATGACACCCAGTCAACTCAAGGTAGTCAGACTGAGGTTATCATACCTTTTGGAAAGGCACTTAGCTTACTGTAGAAAAGAGAAGGTAACAGGTATGATATATTTAAACTTTAATAGGACTCTTGGCATTGTTCAAAGTGGTGCTTATGTAATCTAGGTATGTAACACAGCATCAGTGTCATCTGCACCAGGTAGACCTGCAGCCGACTTAAAAAAGCCTTGAGAGGCTAACAGAGCTGGGCTGTGAAATTCAGAGGTCGCTTTGTGTGAAATCTCCAAAGTTGTCTGTCCTCTGGAACACAGTCATTGCGTTGAGGTTAATAACTGGGCGGCAGAGCAGAGCAGGTGAGGCAGAGCTGGGGCAGGGAGCACTGCACGCGGATTGCCCCGGGAGTAACAGGAACCTTGATCTGAGCTCACGTCAGCAGAGTTTTGTGAAGCAAGTGGGAAGTGTTGATCGATCGGTGAGCTGCTACTTGCGTGATGTGAAATGAAGAGGGGAAACAAGTATAAGCAAAATAGGAAGTGACTGGCTTGCCAGTAAACAGCTTGAAAGATTTGAGAGTTATGGTGAACCACAAAACACCTGACAAAGGGAAAGGCAAAAAAGATGCAAATACCACTTTCGGGATGAATTGGTGGAATTGTAAGGTATTAGTGGAAATGAGTGGTTTTACATGAAATATTGTGTTAAGTTTGGGTTAATTCACTTAACCAAAGGTGAGCAGGAGAGGGATAAATGGCAAAGAGTCTAGAAGAAAACAGTAATAATGAAGAAATTTAAGAAACAGAAAGGAATGTTGAAAGAATTGAGTTATTTCATCCTGAAAGACAAAAACTTGAGGAGACGTGTCTTGCAGTATAAAGAAAATTGTTACCATGGGGGTTCCTAAGTGTTTATCTCACAAATTCACTGAAAGAAAATGTTTAATTTCCTTCTTAGGATATTTTTAGTTGGCTATTTGGATAAAACTGTAATGGTTGCATGGTAAAACAGATGAACAGATGATCTGCGAGAATTATAACATTACATTCGTTAAAGATTTTCCAAGCAGATAAAAGAAACATTCCATTGGGATATTGTTTTCTTTGTTTTTGTTTGTTTGTTTGTTTTGTTCCAGAAGTTCTCACATTAAAATACTCTTTTTGCAAGTGCTCTGAACTTTCTGGCATAATTTGGCCATGCCTCCATGGAAATAGCAGAGTTAGTACATCTTTAAAAGACTACTTCAGTAGGGAAATTGTAATGAATGAAATGGTAAACGTTCACAACCACTTCTTCATTCGGAAATATATTTAGTTTAAAAATTGAAATGCAGGGGAGATTCTGTTGCTGTAGTACTGTGTGAGTTAACATAAGCTTATCTCTGTTTTCCAGGAAAGATGTGTTTTTAATTACTGATCTGCACAGAATGCTTTCCAAGCTTGAGAGTTTCTTAAGCAGAGTAGTGATGTGCTGATAAGTTAACAGCTATCAAATATTTTTCTGGTAAAGCAATTACTGAGTTATCGCTTCTTTTGGTAGGGCTTATTGTAACAACAGGCAGTAACTGATGCTGAGACACGTTTCTAACGTAAGTGTCTCAGTGCTTGATCACGCTTCTCTTCGCTGGTAAATGTTTCTTGGTGAGTATCTAGCTAACATTTAAATAAAGCTGAAAGCAATAATGGCTGCAGTGATTGTGACTTACGTTTCCTGCTTTTTGAATCCCCAAATTCTGGCATTTTTGAAACGTAGAAAACAATCTACTGTCAGAGTTTTGTGGAGGAAGGTAATTCATTTAGCTGTTTTTGTCACTTCTGAATATATTTACTGTAATTAGTACAGCACAGAATTTGTCTTCACTGGACTTCAAAAAGACTTTTCTAGATAGAACATACTGATGTTTCATAACTACACTGTTCTTCTTGTTCTACTTTGAAAAGATACCTTTAAATTCAACTTTATTCTAGATGCAGAAAAAAAAATGAGCAGGTAAAGCTTAGTCTTTGTTCTAAATAGCTATTTCCCCTCCTTTTCTGAGTAAAGAAGGATAGTCCTGTATTTCCCCACCACACACACACTATTATTATATTGTTACATCAGGCCTTCCTCTAATATTTTGGTCTGAAGGTTTTTTTCTCTATCAAATAACTATTCTGCTGGGGAATGGCAGTACCTAAACGTTGTTGTTGTTTTGGTAACTGAGGAGTGGGATGGTAGCCTTGTCAGCCACACACTGTGTTCGGAGTGCCTGGAGACGCATATATGGCTTTTCTACACTAATACTTGGAGCTGCTTTTTAACTGGTGGTGGTAGCATAGAACTTTTTCTAGAAGTTTTATTTTTTCAAAGTTATAAGAAGTCATAGGCGAGATGCCCTAGTTTAAATTAACTTGGCAGTTTTGTTGAAGTATATAATGTCTTTGACATAGTCTAGTTTCTAATTATATTAGAGGATGTTGGTTTCTCTAACATTGTCATTTTTCCAAAGTGATCTTTGCAGCTTTTTGGGGTGATCCCTGGGATTTCGTAACAATGAAAATTTTTTTTTTTTTTGACCAACATTTTGATCCTGAAAATAAGAGTATAATCTCCTTACATTAGTAGGAAAGGCTAGTTGTAATAATTATTTAATTCAGTTTTGAATTATTTTTTTTGAAGAGGAGGGCGGTAATTTGATTGTTGTGTATATGAAGTATTGATAGTATTACTCCTACCTTTACTGGTGCAAAGCTGATGAATCGCAGAGTGGTTGAGGTTGGAAGGAGACGCACAAATCTCTAGAATTTCTTTGGTAAAGGAAAATAGTGTGTACTGGTGTGCCCGGTATATTCAGGATCTGTTTGCACCCTTACAGGATGAGAGGCACAATTGTTCTAAAAAAAAGGCAAAAAGCATGAATTTCTTTAAGTAGTTTTTCTTGTTTTCCCCCCATTCCTGCAACAAAGTCTCCTAGTCAGTGAACCTTTTAAAACATTTCTTAATGCATAAGCTTTGAATATTTTGACTTTGGCAAGCACATTGTAGTTGTGCATAGCTGCTCCGTTTTATTTCCTCTTACGATACTCCTCCGCATAGCCCTCGTTCATTTGCGTGCCTGCCTGTTTTCCAGGCAGCCGCTGACGTACCTGTTTCGGGCAGGTTTCAGAGCTTCGGGCTCTGCCACTCACCCCGTTGCCCTGGCGCGGAGCCCTCACAAGGGGAGAGGAGCCCTCGTGCTGCCTCCCTCGCGCTGCGGGAGTGTCCTGCACTGACTGCGTCCTTTTCTGGGAATCAATTCCAAACGCTTAAATTCCTCCCCTTCCGTGGTACCCGTAGCGAGCAGACTAGTAATGCTCTTTCGAGTGAACGTCAGTGAGGCAGTGACCTAATGCGTAATGAAAACAATTACTAAAGAAAGTCAGTTGTGACAGGAAGACTGTGGCTCTACAGCTTGATTGGAGACCTTAGAATATGAAGACCTTGCACCTTGTTGTTCACTCTGAAAACAGAAACAGTGATTTTTCTATTTGTGCTCCTTATCTGCAATAGAGATTGTGGCTTATGCAAAATTGTTTTATCAGAGGTGTAAGAGAAAGTGTGTTTTCATCATCTTAGTGCTGCGATAAAATGAACTCGGCAAGTGACGCAGTGAGAATTCAAATTAGTCGATTTTACTTAAGCTCTTGAAATGACTGGGCAGGGGAACGCCAGGAAGGGTTTTGTTGCGTAATAATTCTTACGCAAAAGGGCATGATATGAAGAAGTTGTAAAGGAAGACAGGAAGTATTTTTTCACTATTATCTATAATACAGAGTTCAAGCTGATAATGCTGCATTAAACTATTGGGATAGTGGAACCCAAGAAGTGCCCTGGGCATGCTGGTCTAGTTCCATGGGAACTCATTACTCATTCTTGAAGTAAGTACTCATTACTCTTTTTTTTCTCCCCTGCGTAATGAGATGGGTAAAATCCCTCAGAGTTCTAGCAAGTGCAGCAGTACCTCCTGGTATGTAGTCCCACAGGCTGTATCTGATTAAACATCAAAAGTTTGGTTTTAAGAAGATGTTAGTAATGTTCCCATTCAGGCTTGCCCCAGACAGACATGCTGTTCTTACCACTGTAACCACAAAATGGTAATTCTGGATGAACACAGTTATGTAATGTAGCTCTGGAAGTGTTTAAACTGTAACTCTTAGGTGTTTTAATAAATGAAATGGTAGTATGATGGGGCCTTCAAAAACTTTGTATAAAGGTGATGCTCCCATCTGTTAATGTTGGTTGTTCAGAGTGGTGAAGGTCCTTGCTCTTAGGAGGAGGTAAGCCAGTGTCATAAGCTTGATCTGCAACTGGAAGGTTTTACTGGTCCTTTTTAATTGGTGAGGCTGTCCTTGGGGAAGTGAGTGCCCTAGTTCCTGGAGGTGCTTGTTTAATTCTCAGTGTGCAGGAAAAGCCTAGCAGTAGTGTGTGCGTCAGCAAAAGAGGCCAGAGCAGTCTGCGAGCAGTGGAGAATTCTGTTACTATACAAGATGAAGTAATGATATTGCTGCCCACCACCTGGGATTTGTGTGTGCTAAGGAAAGGGTTGTGTTGCTGTAAAAAGGGAGGAAATCTGCATGTAAACTGAAGAGTTTGCTGTAGTATTTACTCAATATTTAGATTTACATTAACAAAAGATTCTGTAGTCCTACACAACTTGTGCAGGTTCAATAGGTGGTAAATACCTACCTATTATAAACAAACATCTTGTTGCTAAAATTGCCCAGCTAGTGACCATCTGCTATTACCTCATAACACATTTACTGTTTTGGTTGTGCTCTTCTGTTTCCACTCTTGGTGATTATCTGAGTATTTTTCTCCTGGCATTTTGTTTTGTCACATTCTGTTCCGCAGTACTATTTATTTTCTTATTTTCTCTCCTGCTTTTTTCTTTCTAATTTTCTAAATTGGGCATCAGTGTTAGGCTTTCTCTTCCTCTGCTGTTACTTGACCTGAGGAGAAAACTTACCTTGCTTTGGTGTTGCATTGTACAGCAATAGTCAAAATAGCATTTTCCTGGAAAAGCTCTGTTACAGAAGGACCCAGGCAAAGATTGGACTATAGTAGCAATAAAGCTGTGCAGGGAAGCAGTGTGCTGCAGCACTGGCAAGAGAATGATGCTGCTGTAAAGCTGCTCCTACTGGGCACTGCGGTATCTCTAAATAAGCGTGAGCCTGCTGGCGGACCCCGCAGTACTGTGACTCTCCTGCCTCCAGTTCTCACTTAGCTTCGTATTGGTCTCGCTAGGCATCATTTTCTGGTAGAGCAGCTGGGGTGTTTCTTTGTATGCCCATAATGCACAAAAAAACTAACAGAAGAGCACCTCATAATAAAAGTTGTCAAAAGCTGTTGGTAAGAAGGCCTGCGGTGAGTCTGTGTATCAGTATGGATCTCTTACCTGCTTTAAGAATAACGGTCAGAGACAGAGTAGACCTTGGCTCATCTCGTCCACTTAAACCCTTTCACCATCTCTGCTCTTACTTAACCAGCCCTGTACCACCATTAGGGTACTGTGCCAAATGATTGATAAAGATGTGTATTTACTCCCAAGTGTTATGTATCATTATGTCATAACAAATTGCCTTTTTTTTTTCTTTCAGACATCAGAAGAAATACTACATCATCTGCAAAACATTGTAGATTTTGGAAAACATGTCATGAAGCAGTTCTTTGGGGAGAATTATGTTCATCATGGGGTAAATATTCTGTCTTTAAAATGGTGCTCTGAACATTGTAAACATTGTGTTTTAGGAACACTGGATGCCAGGCAAAAGCAATTAGTGGGGTTTGCAGATCTTCCGAAGTGAGCTGCACAAACAAGCAGCATTCAGTTCAGAACAAAGCTCCTGCTCTGTGCTGACGAGGTGACCAGGCTGCGCGCTGTGTTGAGCTATTTCAAGCTACTGATGAAAAAAGTGACAATTTCTTTGTATGAAAAGAGAGGTGGAAGACAGAGATGTTTTTAGACTGATTTTGCAAAACAAAGGGAGAAGTCTGGTCACATTGACTTGTGCAGATTTCTGGGCAGTTGGAGGATAACCTTTTCCTTGCCACTCGCACTGTTCTTCAGGAGGGCTGCACTTGGTTAACTGAAATCAGGTGCTTGAGAGGAAAAGAAGCAACTTCTTTTGTAACTTGAGTCATAAAATTCTACCTCAGGGTGATGGGAGAAACTGTTCTCACTTTTGAAAAAATGATGCAAGTTCTTTTATGAATATTAAACTATTAAACTTTTTTTTTTTTTTTTTTAAGGAAATTGTTCAACTGCCTTTAGACTTTATAAGACAGCTGTGTTTGAAGATTCAGCCAGAGAGGCCAGGTAAGTTCTGTGATAGCATCAAAAAGTGGCTTTCCTCAAGCTGTAAAACATTCTGCTAAATTAGAAAGTAAAGAAAAAGAATCTTACCTTGAAATCTGAGGAATCTTCTCCTAATATGAAGCCAGTAATAACTTGAAAATGTCTTTGTTGTAGAAAAATGAGTGTGTTATAGAATTAAAAGTTGTATGTAGTATAAGTTTCACTAAACGAGGGATGGGGAACCTCTCTAAGCCTTCATTCATTAGTTCTTTATCAGGCTTTTTTAACCTTGCTGTAAAGCATTGGTGAGGGAAGTGAAAGATGTGCCTTAAGATACTCTGCCTGTTTGGATTCTGACAGAATTTGTCCTTGACAAATTTGTAGAGCTTTGGAAGGAGGAGTTTCAGAAAATCCAAACTAAATTCGTGTTAGTCTCATGTTAATGTTGGGTCTAATCCTCGTCTGAGGAGTCTGGTGACAGCACATACCTGGTTGCTGCATTCTGGCCTGCGTGGGTCTCTTCCTGCAGCCCGCGCTGTCCCGTTGCCAGGCTTGCAGCGCTGCAGGCTCTAGCCTCTTTAGTTTCCTGGTCCCCCTGAAGTCTTTGGGAACATGCTGCCTACTCTCCACTTTTGTTTTTTTCTCTCCCGCTCCAGAGTCTCGCTGTGATAAAGACATGGACACTCTCAGCGGTTATGCAATGTGCCTTCCTAATCTTACCAGGCTGCAGACCTATCGTTTTGTGGAACATCGGCCAATCCTTTGCATAGAGATTAAGGTATCAAATAGGAAAGAGCCTTCTGATTTTTTTTGTTTAAAGTATGGACTGACCGAAGCAGTTTCAAATAAAAGTTAGCAATGGGATAAAGCAGAGCTCATCACTTTGACTGTTACCTGTAGTAACAGTCACCCTTTCCCCCCACCACGTTCCTAACTTTCAAAGTTTGAGAAATTCCCACTTTTTTTAAAAAAAGTGAGGGCTCTAAAATAACTGAAAAAAAACCAAAATGAGATAATATGAAGCTTTCTGAGCATTGGCTGCTCAGTGATTTTTTTTTTATTTTTTTTTAAACATTTAGCTGGAAAGGTTTGCATATTGTCTGCACTTACATACAAAGGAATACATTTATATTTACATTTTTTTTATTATTTTTTTTTTTTGTAGCCGAAGTGTGGCTTCATTCCTTTTTCCAGCCATGTTTCACAGGAGATAAAGCACAAGGTGTGTCGTTATTGTATGCATCAGCATTTAAAGGTAACTTTTTTGCTGTCAGCCGGCTTTCCTTTGACTGTATGGTGTTTTATTTGTTATTAGAGTCTTGTTTTCCTGTTGAAACTTGCATATTGTTGCTTAAACCTCTGATACGAGTAAAGAGAGTGAGTGGTTACACACCTGAGTTGCTGGGTGTGTAGTGAGAAACGGAAGAAGTTCTGTGGGAAGTTGAAAACAAACAAATGCAGTATTAGTCTTTGAGGAGTGTTAAAGCTGTTGGCTGGGTAAACACCTGTGCCGTATTTCCTTTTAAGTACAACTCACCGAATTGGAGAATTCCAATTGCCAAATTGCGGCATTGCACAACTTAACAGAGCATGTGACGCCCATGGAATTCATTTTTTTTTTTTTTTTTAAATACGCTAATAATGTTGTTTATGTTCCTGAAATGATAGTAGGTCTAGAAGTGAGGCTGACTGTACCATTTTGTAACTTAATGTGACCTTTCTCCATGCTTTCTCTTACTGAATTTCATTCAGTCTGAGTGATCTGAATTTAAGTATGAATAGGAAGACCCTTAGTAGTCATGAATAGAAAGTTCAGAGAGTTTGAAATGTTATGGGACTCCTGAAGAAAAGTATTAGTGCCAGCACCTGACTATTAGAATAATTGAGAGTAGTTACTAATAATTGAGAGTAGTTACTCCATAAAGCGATTAATAGTGCTGCTCTTTTTCAACAGGTAGCAAATGGAAAATGGAAGCGACCAAGTAAATATTGTCCATTAGATCTCTTCTCAGGGTAAGAAAATGTATTACTTGATCCTGTGTGTTGCCAAAAACAAACTGTTTTCATTTTATTTCTCAAATTATTTAGACTTCAACTGTAGGATTAAGAAGCAATGTCTGCTTCTCTGACTATTTGAGGAAATATTTCTGGTGCTTTATATTTATTTACATCTACTTCAGGAATCAGACTTGTGTATTACGGCTGCTGTGCCTTGTGGTGCTTAACATGAAATGTAGGAAGGGTTTGTTCCTGCTCAGGTTTGAATTTGCAGAAGTTACTCACGTTGGCTTCAGCATGAGTAACAGGCTTAAGGGTTGTGTTCAAATCAGGCATCCTGTTCCAATTTCACAGAAACCTGCAGGCATGGCTGTGAGCATCTAAAGGCTCTGATAACATATATAAATATTTTCTTTTTCCCTAGAAATAAACAGAGAATGCACTTTGCTTTGAAGAGCTTATTACAGGAGGCACAGAACAACTTGAAAATATTTAAGGTAAACAACACTGTCTGCTTACTTTTATGTATTGGCTTATAAACAATTTGACTTCAATACCTGAAGAGTCAAGATCCTACTTGTGCCTACATAATCAGTGCCTTCGCTACGGGACTGTATCACGAAGTAGAATAAAACAGGCAAATTCTTAGATTTCAAGTTATGATAGGTAAAGAATACTCTGTAGCTATCCCTAGGAATCTCTCCCAGAACTAATCAGTCTGAAGGAATAGCTGGGACAGCTAACAGAAGACTTCGAGATGACCAAAGTTTAAAAACTTTTCAAGTGCTCATTCAGGAGAACAAAAAGAACTTTATGTGTTTCTGCAAATATTTTTTTACTACATTTGTGTAGGTCAGATGCACAGCGTGCTTCACTGACAAAGTGAAAGGGTTACCTTTTTTGTACAGAAGTGATGTAGTAAAAAATAAAGCAGTAATTGATGGATTATGCAGATTTGTCAGATTAGTTCTAGAAAATAACTTTTTTGAATTCATTTCCAGTATTAAAGCAACTACTGGAGTTGTTTATACTTGTATGAACTATTTTTCTCTATTAGAAAGCAGGTAATTTTCATGTCTTTTCTGTCCCTTTTTTTTCACTTTCCATTTTACAGTTTGGCGTTTAAAAGGGTAGTTTTACATGACAGGCTTTTTCACTATTGACCTCACTTAGACAGAGGCGATAGGAA
The DNA here is from genome assembly GCA_013398735.1 of Nothocercus julius. NCBI lineage: Eukaryota > Metazoa > Chordata > Aves > Tinamiformes > Tinamidae > Nothocercus > Nothocercus julius. The sequence continues at coordinate 1,298,050 of VZSV01000005.1, forward strand.
ACTGTGCAGAGTTTCAGTTCACATTTCTTATTCTGATCATTTACAGTTGATTAAGTGGGGAAAGTGTATTTTGACTTAAATGGGCTTTTTGGTCCCAGTTCAAGTTTTTACCTGTGGTATCTCATGAAGTTTAGGATGACAACTTTGTAAGAGATTGTGCATGCATTTGCGTGTAAACTTTTATACCACGTCACTCTCTTTTGGATCATGTGTCTTAGAATGTTAAATCTGGTACCTTGGTTAGCTAAATATGAATAACTGGATTTGATGGAGTGTTCAAATCTTTCTTTTCCCTTTACAGAATGGTGAACTAATTTATGGCTGTAAAGATGATCAGGACTCTGTTTCTGACTGGAACGAGCTTGCTCGTCACTTAAAACCTTTCTTTTTTCCCTCAAATGGGTTGGTCAGTGGACCGCACTGCACAAGGACAATTGTTAAAGAACTGATCCATGTTATAACTATGGCGCTACTGAGTAGTACTGAAGCCTGCAGGGCAGGTGATATGAGGACAGTTCCCATTTCACATGGAAGAAGCTACTGTGAAGCAAGTGCTTTTAATAAGGAGCTAGTAAGAAATGGTAAGAACTAATCTATTGAAAATAAAAATGAAATACAAGTTGCAAAACCTGCTAGATAACTGTTTTTAATGTGACCTCATAACTTTTAGCACTGTATCTCATGATGGGGATAAAACTCAGTTCAGAGGTAGTAGGGTAAGAATTAAAGATGACACTTGTTTGAGCTGATAAATCATGATTTGTATTTTAAATGACTGGATAATTTTTATTTTGCATGTGTTGAGGTCTAGCTGCTTTCACTGATTACATGACACCTATTCTTGCCTCCTCCTGCTCCCCAGATATGGTATCGTTGTCTTTCTGTTCTTTTTCTAAAGTGAAGGTACAGCTATGGAATGGAAATGGAAAATCACGACTGGAAAGCTGAAGATCATGTTAATTCCTCAGTGCTTAAGTTTTGCAAAGCTTTAATTTTTCATGGTGCTGCTTGTAACTCCAATTATACAAATAACATGTTTCTTAAATTTGCTTTTGAGGAGAATCTTTTTATTGATGATTGATTTTTGCTGTATTCCAGGAGAAAGAGCTACCTTTGAAAAAAGATAGCAAATACAAAAATAGATTTGTTTGTACTATATTAAAAAGATCCAATATCTGAAATATTAAATTAGTCTTGTCAACAGTTCATACTGTTGAATCTTAAATTTGTGGTGGTTTCAGATTCATCTGAAAAACTTATCTTTTAGACTCACAGTAGAGTGCAATAGAGATTTTTTTTTTCCTTTGGAGTATAGTATATCTTCTAAAGCCAAGTAAGCAGTCTTTAAATATGCAGGTAAGCACACAGCACATTACTGTTCAAAACCTGAGGCCTTTTTCCTTTGACCAATGTGAAGAGTATTGCATTTGCTTTGTGAAAAAAGCACGTGTAATGGCAAAATGAAGCAAAGCAAACACGTTTACGCCTGCCATATTTTGAACATATTTTTTTCTTATAGGGAAACATAAATTGGAAAGCTCTGGCTTACCGAGGGGTTGTCTCCTTTATAAAACCCTTCAGGCTCAGATGCTTGACATGCTGGATATTGAAGGACTCTATCCTTTGTACAACAGAGTTGAACAGTACTTAGAGGAATTTCCTGAAGAGAGGTAAGATTTGATGGCTGTTTTTTTTAAGGTTCTGATTAAGTAGGTGTGCAGACAAGATTCCCTTAGAGCTTCTTTGTTACCTCTTCTGTTTCTTGAACAATGTTAAGATGAGGAGATGGGTATTTGGTCACAATTTGGCATGTAAAGGGGAAAAAAAATAATTAGTCAAATGTGGGTAAACGTGACCAGAACATAGTTCTGTAGAGGAGATGATATTGTTAGGTTGCTCATCTCAGGGTGTTTCTTAATGTAAGCTTAAAATTCCAGCTTGCAATCTACCTCATAAATAAGCCCACCAAACTAGGAGAGCAATACCGAGTATTGCAAGGTGCACAGTTGTTCTCAGATTAAGTGTATTAGTTGGAATAATAATAACAGTCACTGTAAAAAGCCTTAATTTTGATAGTTAAATTCTCCAGATGGCATTTGCCTGTAGTTCTGCCATGGCGCACAAGAGGGCACGCTGGTCTTGTGTGTAAGACACACAAGGGCTCTTTGGCACCTCCGTCCTCAGTTGAAGGGTTATCTGCAGGAGGCAGTACATGTGGTATAACTTTGGTGTGCTTTTGTATTTTACAAGAAAAAACAACTTGTTTGCCAGTGTCTTCTTTCATCCATGTAGTGTTTGTGTGCTGTGCACTGGCATATAATAAGAAATTACAAGTTTTGAATCTTTCCCACTTTTGCTAAAAACGCATTCTTTTTCCCATTAAAAATTGCTGTCCTGTTCTTTGGTGATAAACAGGTAGGCAGGGATTTTTTTTTTTTTTTAAAGTGTTAATCTTCTTTTAAAATTTATTTAGAAGTACATTGCAGATAGATGGACCTTATAATGAAGCATTTTATGAGAAGCTGCTAGATCTTTCAACTGAAGATGACGGAACAGTAGCATTTGCGTTAACAAAGGTACCTTTCTTGGGCATAATGTTGAAGCTTGTTTAGTCTGTCAATTTTAATAACCGCCTGTCTTACTCAAATTGACGGGCCGTGTGTGAATATTACTACCAGCTTGTCGAAGTGTTCTGTACCGCTGAAGTTCTTCATTTTGTCAGGGTGCCGGTGTGCAACTTTATAGCAGAAGCACTTAGAACCCCACATACTCAGCCTATGTTCTTAAAAGTTAAATAAAGTGGCTGTTTCCTTTCTTGACTACGAGGCATTCACATGAATGGTGCTTTTTTGGCCATTAGGAAGAGTATCTGTAGAATATTAGTAAGAATCATGTGAACATGACTCTTGCGCAGGGTGTGGTAAAACCGCTTGCTCCTGCTACCTGTCTGCTATAGAGTTAATGTCCAGAGCTTACAATGACTATACTAACACCTTTGAAAAAGAACACTGTATTTCCTATAAAGGCAAGTACAAATATAATGAAAAATTCTTGTCCCTCTTATTTTGTATAGGTGCAGCAGTACAGAATAGGAATGACTGCAAAAGACTGCTCCATCATGATTGCCCTTTCACCTTGTCTACAAGATGAATGGTAAGAGAGATTTAATTTTGAATTACTCCTGTTTATTTAGAAATCAGATGTGCTTGTGCAGCTAATTGATATAAACTGTTCAGAAAGGTGATTTTTCAGATTCCAAATGTTTGTTACGAGCATACTGATAAGGTAGTGTTATGGTATCAGATATATAGGGAGAGTTTCCAAACACCTAAAGTTGGCAGAAAGTGCCCAAGTCCAAGTTCTCTAGAATCGTTCAGAATACTCGGGCAGTAGTTCTGGTACTAAATTATATTACCTTAAACCTATGTAAAAGTTGCAGTAATTCTTACTGATTCTGCCAGGTGACTTGATGGTTGCACTGTGTGCAATAACACCTAGAAATATATTGCATTAGCTAAATGCAAAGATGCATTAACAGTATAAAGTTTTGACTTAATCTGTATGAAGCTGAAAGGGAAATGACTGGCAGGAGTGCAACATACTCACTTTCAGAGTGGCTAAGCTGGAGCCGTAGCTTTTTATACACTACATTAGCTGAAGTTTTTCTCAGGCTCTTGGGAACAGTTATAAAATAAACAATAGTCATTTTTGCACAAGGACTTGGAACCCTCAAATGTAAAATAAGTTTACTGTAATGAATCCTGTGTGCAATGTGTTCTTGTTTTCCAGCTCTGAGCAAAGACCTGTGGTACTAACATCCAAATCAAGATTCACCTTTTCTGTTTCTGTTCTGGACCTTGATCTTAAGCCGTATGAAAGCATTCCTCATCAGTACAAACTTGATGGCAAGATAGTAAACTACTATTTGAAGAATGTGCTGGCCAAAGATGACCCCGTTATGTCCAGTCTCTTCCAGGAGAATGAAGACTGCACATTAGTTCTCCATAAAGTGTAACTGTTTCCTTAAGGTTATTTTTATTTGAACACATCAGAAAGTGAAAGGTTAGTGAAATAATTATGGTGATTTTTTTTCTATTTTGTTCAGTGCGTTTTTCAGCTGTGAATGTTTTTGCTTTAGGAAATGATTTCTAATTGGTATGCCTTTTCAAAGACATGGAATAGCACTAAACATGCATTTGCTATATAACCTTAATGAATGTATTCAATATGGCAGAAGAGAGAATGTGCCATACCTTGGAACTAAAGGACAGATCAACATAATTCTAAAAGTCCACTTCCTTAGAATTGAAATAACACAGAATTAGAGGTTTCCTGAAGTATTGCACTAGTATAGAAAACCTAATTACTAATAGGAGAACTGCCTCGGATCTTGTGCTTTTTGAGTCTCACACATAGCTACCAGGAAGAGGGAATGTGTTGACAAAAACCTAATATAAAACTTAAGCATTAAGTCCACTGAAGATAGAGCTGAAGTGGCTATTAAAGTGTTACTGATCTATGGAACTACCATGTTACTACAGAACACTTTAAATACTAATGCATGAGATTAAGAACTCCAGACTGCCTCCAGAAGCTTTGTGACTACTTTGTATCTCCTAAAGCTTCTGAAACTAAGAGAAAAGGGTTAAAGGTAAGCCTCTTTGAATTTTATACAGCTGAGCTTAACCAGTTTGACACAGTGGTCTTTATTTTCTCTACATGATATGCTGCTATTTGGAGGTGAAACCACAGCTTGCTTTCCTGAGTTGAATTGCGCCCTAGGAATGATGTATTCTGAGTTGTCCAGATTATTTTGGGTCTTTCAGATTGTGTCGAATGTTGGTATTATTTCACTGACGTCCTATATGTTACTTATCACAACCAGCTGCTTTCAGGCAGGCTCCTTCTTTTAAGTGATACACAGAGGAAAGGTGACAGGAACTGTTTTTCTCTTTTTGAAGTTGCAGAGTCCTTTTTTGATGGTGAGTACTGGAGCTGAGTTTGTATCAGTACTGCAGCAATTTAAAGATGGCTTTACTTTGTACAGTAAATACTCCTATTTGCCAGTGAAATTTTGAGATATAGCAGTTAGCCATCTTCAAGACAGACCCTGAGTTAGGAGGGTAAGGGTGTATTCAAAATCGTGGGTAGCGTGATAAAAATCTCCAGGGACTCTTCCTGTGTGCATGGTTTACATGCCCTGAGCTGCGCAAAGAGATGCTATTCAAGCTACAGTGAACTGCTGTTATCTGTATACAATGTGTGTGTACTGGTAATGTGTTTCAAAATGATGTTGGTTATCATTTAAAAAAATATATTAGGATCTTAATCTTTGTTCCATTTTATCTGAAATGAAAAAGCAGAAGACTGCAGCCCTGTAGACCGGCACAAATCAAGGTAGAAATATGTAGTGATAGCACTGCGAGCAATACTGTTCTACAGGGGGAAGTGAACCACCCCAGCAGCCCTGCAGAGTCCCCCTGCAGGTGCCTGTGCCTTTCGGGTATAGGGACGGGGCTGCTCTTTGGGTAAATGCGATACTACAACAGTGTGATAAGCTGGTAATTTACAGTGCTAATAACTCTTTACATCTAAAAAAAAGATGGGGGAGAAAAAACATTTTTAAAAGCAGAAGTCCTCCATGGGTTAGACAAAATGAGAAAGGATTATCCACAGCAGAAAAATTAAGTTTTCAGTTCTTTACGCTGTAACTTTACACCCATTTCATATGCAAATACAAGTGTATGTGGTGGGTAAACAGTTTCATTTTCATCCAAGAAGGATCTGTATATGAAACTAACTAAAGGTTGCACAAAGCTAGTAAACACAAACCAGTAACACGTCAGTGGATCAAGTAGCAATGAATTTTGCTTATCTACTGGAATCTAAACTTGAAAACAGTCTGCCTTATATCTAAAAAGACAAATTTGTGAGAGTTACTGTTCATCAAAACTTGATTCTAGCATCATTCAGCTGTAGATTCTACACAATCCACTCTGTTCCTTCAGTTTTCCTTGACTTACCAGAACAGTAGGAGACTTTCAGTGATCAAATACTGGAATATTAAAATTACAGTATTGAAAACATACAATTGCTTTACAATTGATATTTTAATTCTTATCTACCTATTTCACCATTGCTCTACAATACTTTGTCATGCATTTAAAAAGATAACTAAACTACAGAGCAGGCATTTGGTACTGTTTGCATGGTTATAGCATCTATGGGCCTAAAAAGGCACTCTTCTAGTATTACTGAAGAGTTTATATGGCTGTCACCTTTAACCTTGTGATTACAGGAATAACAGCTATTACTCTGTATATAGAAGTGCACGGCCTGTTTTGGCCCCTGTCCTTTGATTGTGATAGGTAATGCAGAGCAGTTTGTAAAGGAGATAATGGTACAGCTGGGGGAAGTGAAGGAGGTTTACAAGACACCTCTCTGGTTTGTTTCTTTGGGGACAAACAACAGATGAAATGCAATGCCTTCCTACTGTGTTATCTGCTAGATTTTTTCCACAAAAAGTAGAAAATCAAAATGAAGTACTTCTGTGAGCAGTAGTTAATTCTCCCATTTCTTTTTACAAAAGTACAACGGTCTTTCTTGTTTGAAGTTTCTATTCCAATTAATGCTGTCTCTTGCTCAACTCTTAAATTATGGAAAAAGGTTACCTCACACAGTTGCTTTTTAGCATAAAGTTTCTTTAAAAGCTTCAAATTATTTGTCTACTCCCACCTAATTTAATAAGAACATTACTTTTTGTTCTAGGAGTCTCTTACTGTTCTCTAGTCATTTTAAAATCACTGTACTTTTACAGAGCTGTGAAATGAAACTTCCACTTTTTATGGACTTGATTTTGACAGTGCATGATCTTTTAAACACTTTCCAGGTAGCTAGAAAATGTTAAGACGACAAACCACTCTGGTACATTATTGATTCAAAAAGATAAATTTATAATGAAATCACTCTGTACATGTAACTATTTTATTTGGCATTTTTTTGTATTTAAATGGCTGTATTTATTTTCATGTCATGACAATTTATATATAACGTGCCATAATTGTACAGATAGCATGTTTTATGAGTATGGTTTCTAAATGGAGAATAACTTAATGTTTATATTCAATAAAATTATAGACTGTGTAACACAATATCTTAATTAAAACTACTTTTGAAATTGCTACCTGTTATAAGTAATGCTGGTGTTCACTTTTTCAAGCCAACCACCTTGATAAGATTTTCAATAGTTGTCTCAATCCCAAACAAAAGCAGCATGCTTCGGAAGCAGGTAGGTGCATTTTCAATAGTTGCTCTTGTGTGCTCCAGGACTACAAGAAAAATGTAAAAATGAACATTATTTTCAAAGAGTTACACTTATTGACAGCATCTGTCTGCCTCCCATTTTTGGATAAAACAGGTCACCTGGTGCCTAAAACAGAAATACATGTTTTTTTTCTTGTAATTCCATATAAGTTAAATATACATTAAATATGCTAAGTTTGATTTTGTTTACCTGATGCGCTCTACACAATATACTTTCATTTACCTAAAGAGATGCTGGACCAAAAAGAAGAAAGGACAGGAGATTGCATGGCAAACTCAGAATTGGGCTCTGAAGTGACATTACCTTGCTCGGGTACTTTAGTCAGAAGGTCCAGAACAGGCGTCGTTCTCCCATCTTCATCTACATCTATCTTCCAAACAATCATTAATTCAAACCTGCATCATAGCCAGAGAAGTGTTAGTTAACAGTTTATACCCTTTATGTTCCTGAACAAAACATACCTTAAATAATGCACCCTGCACATTTTTCTGTTTGGGAATTGGTAATACATAGCTTTTGAACCAAAGAACACTGGTACGTTGTTGACAGGGAAAGCACGTTATTACTTCCCCAAGATGTTCAGATTTTCACCTGCACAGGTTTTCCCCCTAGTTCCTTTTCCCCAATGTACAATCATGAATTTACATGGAAGTAAAATCTTCCTTAAATACGATCTGTTGGCCTTTTACCACTTCACTGTTTCAAGTCCTGGGGAATTTGTGCACAGCTTTTCGCGCTGGGAGTTGTGAATGGAGATTAGCATTCAGCTCTGCTTTCTCCCAAGCCACTGAGTTGATTTTAGCTTATTATAGTCCCTTATCCTGGGGAAGGGGGAAGGTGGAGCAGAACTTGACACCTGTTACTATAAAGAAGAATTTCAAAATAAAACTGCTTATAGTAAAAGGAACAGCTTGTTTTCTAACAGCAATTACTTCAACCACTCAGTTTTAAATGGCAGATTTTCCTAAACAAGAACAG
>VZSV01000005.1:1306497-1348554 GCA_013398735.1 Nothocercus julius
AAGTTGACAATGACAATTACAGAGCTTTTTTTTTTTTTTTTAACTCTATTAACCAAACCTCGGCAGAACACAACTAACAGAGGCACCAAAGACATCTAGCAATTGTGGAAGAATACTACTGAATGCCAGGGAAATGATCACCTCCTCCATCTAACATATTTTTCTATTGTTTTATAAGGAAACCAATGTACAACTGCTATTAGTAACATGGCAACTGTGATTTTCTTTCCAATAAAGTCAAAACCCTATGCTTTGCTTTAGTGATGCATGGGCGTCGTACCTTGTACCGCGAGAGCGGCAGCAGCTCCGTGGGACGGGCTGCTTCAGCCCGCAAGCCGGGCTAAGAGCCTCCGATCGGATCAGAGGGTGGAAGCTGCTGTGCGAGCCTGGGTCCTCATACAGCCACCCATGTTGGGGGTGGCTCGGTGTCACATTAAGAGGGCAGTTGGCCTCAGCATCCGTTTTGCCCAGAGCTCTGGCTGTGCAACAAGACGGCAGTGTAATTGCTCTTAAAGTGCAACTGAAAATAAAGCCTGGTAGAGCCTATTTTTTATTTTTATTTTTCCCATCTAATTGTTAAAAAACAGTGGGCATACACAGTAGCAGTAGGGTTGGCTTCTTTAACAAGGCCACAGGGAAAGCATCCTCCTTCCAGGATTCTTGTATGTGGTTATGAGGCATAAAACCAACGCACGTCATCTAATCTCTGTGTTTAGAGATGCTATAAAGCCATGACTTAACCTATAGATGATTGGTCTAGTTGGCAACTATCACTATATTTCTTATTATCCTTTAACTGTACAAACAATTTTATGATTCTCCAGTGCTGTAAGTAGAATTTTTGTCTTTGCCCCTTTTTTTCTTGAAAATAAAATACCATCTACTTACAGACTTACCCAGAAGGTTTAGGGTTCCTTAGAATTATATAATCTCCCAACAGTCCTTCAGGGAGTAGTACAATGTCAGGATATTTGGCCTGGAATAGATTGAAAAAGATAAAATTAGGTCACAAAAATGGGAAGAGGCAAAGTGACTTTGAGGTACTCCTTTGCAGGTGCAGTGCATTTTAAATGATGCCACTTCTAGCTTAGATTTTTAATGAAGTGTATTCTAAAACTAACAAAGCCCACTAGGTAACTCCAGGGAGGGCTGTGCAAGACAAAATAGACCAAGGCTGCAGGATTATGCCCAACAATGTTGTGCCACAGCAACTTGGTCTTTGAACTGTGAAAAATAACTGTGATTTAAGCACCCTTACTAGTGCTCATATTGACATGTCTTCAGAGAACTGGGATCACCAAGACCTGTACAAAACCTTGAAAGTCTAAAGGCAACAAGTTATCAGAATAGCCACTAGTAGAAAAGTACAGCTGGGCACTGGAAAACTATTAAACACCTCAAACCATTGACTACAACTAAATTTTTGTCAACTGAAAATTAGAGCATGTTGCAGTAATTGCGAATGGCCTCGATTACTCTCTTCACAATGGAAAGTCATTCCATTACGCTAGTTTTGTTACTGCATCACTGTAACCTTTTCAGAAACGCATGTGAAGGAAAAGCAGAAGAGTACTCTGTGCGGAGCTGTGGAAGTTACGCAGCGTGTAAGATGAAAGGTTGCTCGGAGAGCAAGAGGAGCGCCATCTGCATGAAAACGCGCAGCACGAACACTTAATTACTGCGTCCCGCAGGGAGACTTTCTTACCAAAGAAAATACAATCCAGACACAGCCTATTAGCTTGAAAGAAAGGCTTCACACTATCACTAGGTTGTACCGTCTTATCTACTTGTTATTAAACCATGTTTCAAAATTGCAGTTTATAAAGTGTCAAAAGACCGTCAAGCCAAATAATTCTTCAGAGCAAATTGTACATCTTCCGAAAAAGTATTGGGAGAGCTCATCTTTGAAAAGCGCTGGAGAAAATGATGAGTTAGCTTTTATAGGCTTAGTCCTCTTCTGGCACACTGAAATTGCTACCAGATGTGACCTTGTTCTGCTTTAGGAATTTATGACAAACCGAAGGGGGGTTGTGTGGAAAGCCATATGACACAAAACACATGGAATTTGCTGGGAACGCCGTCGTGCAAGGTAGTTAAAACTTAGGAAGGAAGGAAGATGCAACTGAACTAAGGACAATGGCCCAGTGGTTTTTCAGTGTTGTCTACCTCTGGAATTAGTGACAACATCAAACAAGTATTCTTGGCTTTCATCCTCAATAACTCAACTCTTTGATATGCAGTGTGCTCCCTCATTTGTTGGGTATCTTACAATAGCTCTCAAAATCTAGGAATCATTTCAGCTCTAGGTAGAAATCCTAGAAATTTTAGGATGAGCTTTTATCTGGAGAACTTACTTCTTAAGTTCCTTGTTTACGAGAAATTTCAAGAAAGGCATTGCTAAACACTGAGTCATATTGTATTTTGCTCCCTCATACTGAAAATATTACAAAATAGAGGCCTTTGTGAATCACAAGAGATGAAAAAATACTTAGGAAAACTCAGAGGAACTAGGTAAGAGTTCTCATTTTCAAAACATGTTTTAAAAAGCACCCATAACATATTTATAAGCACATTCAGATTTGGCCATCATAATGCCTTTACCACAACATAGCAGATGGTACTTCATGAGGCGTAAGACATCCAGGTATTTTTTAAGAAAATCACAAAAGCTTTAATCTTCTCTTGCCTAACAGCTTCCTTGCAGGGGGGACAGAGAGCTCTGAGCAGCTTTGCACACAGGAAGCCCTTATTCTGCATTGGGATAAACACTTTTTCCACCCCCAATCTGGACTGTGGGAATCTGAGCCTGTGAGAAATTCAGAAGATTTGAGATAAAATCCAGCTTCTTACAGGAAAAATCCTACCTCAGCAAATCCCCAAACCCGGAAAACCCCAAGACACGCATTCCTGCGTCCACGTCCCTGTGCGGCGCTTGCCTTGCTGCACGCGGCGGCCGTGGGAGCTGCACGCACAGAGCTCTGCGCTGCAGCACTTCAGCAGAACAACAAACACAAACCAAAACTGTTTATGACGACGCTGTAATGTTGAAGCATTACAAACAAATGCTTATTTTCCCACAGACAAGAGAATTGACAACAGAAAGAAGAGCAATTTCTCCCAGCTGAGCAATGGGTCATGAGCTGACTCACGGGCATCTCTTCCAGCCCTTAGAACACTAAGAAATGTCCAGTACTGCTGCTTGTGAGATGCTGAGAGCACTAGGGACCAGAGAGCCACGTACAGGCTTAGGAGGTATAAAAAACACTTGTGTCATTTCACAAGGCTGTCGGAGCACATCACGCAATTTTCTGCTCACTAAAACTCTTCTAATGAAAACATTTACAATTATTCAGTGCAAGACCCATGACTAAGAATGCAAGAAGGCAAAAGGTATAAATTTTACTTCTATGCCACTTACCAAAAATATATTATTCCACTTTCAGATGGAATAATGATTCACAATTATTATTAATTTAGAATTGGGCATTCTGAAAGAATATATATACATATATATATATATATGTTTATGTATATGAAGAGTGTTTAGCAAGTCCTATTACTGTGAGTCCCTCTATAGTTGCAAGTGACCTCTAAATTTACCCAGGACGCTACAAAACAGGCTCCGCTTCAGCAGTGGTTTGGGCATGTGCTCACCCACATCGCCCACTGCCGGCACGCCGGCAGGACCGAGGCCTTTCAGGCAAGAGTAACATTAATGGAACCTCAGGGTCTCAGCCCAGGCTCTACAGAACACCAACAACAATTAATAATAACTACTTTAATAAAAGTAATTAATTCCAGAAGCATTAAACATAACCAATCAGGATGTCTGTTACCAATTTCACAAAATTGGACAGTCCCCTTCACAGTCCTCGCAGATAAGCGGCCGTGAGGCGGCCGTGCGCCTGAGACGCCTCCTCCAACGCAGCTGCCTTCTCCAGCAACCTGCTGTTCTTTTTCTAGTTCTAACAGCCATCTAATTTTTTAATTATGGTAGTCTAGCTTTAAAGTAACAACAAAAGAATTAATTTTAATACCATCGAGATCAAATCTTAGATAATTAACAGCAACAGCCTAGCAGCAAAATGAAAGTAAGTGCAGCAATTACAGATTTGTAAATTATTTTGTATTTCTGCTTTGCCTAAACCTTTTGCTACCACAGGCAGTTACAGTTCTACTTAGGAGATCTATTCTTAGAATTTATCTGTTCTTACACACACTGCTGAAATATTTGGTCCTAACCCTCTTCAATAGTTCTTTTCCACAAGTCACAAATTATGTTGTGTATCAAGATCATAAACTGAAAATCACTTACAAAGTTCCAAAAAAATCTTTTTCTAGAAATGTCATTTAACTTGTTTTAACTATATTTGTTTTTAGAAATTTGGCAGCACAGTGTCCTAACACAAACACATAGCTCAATATTTTCACACAGGCCATAAACACGCGAGTTAGCAAGCCTAAAGGAAACTTTCCACAAGGAATGCACGTCTAGCACCTCCAGCAAGGACATGCTGGAGGTACTAAGGGGAATTATGTAATAATTTTATAATTATAAAATCATAAACCAGCATCCTATTCTTTCTCAAATATGAAAACAAATTTGCTAGCGAGTGCAAGTCCTCAGAGAAAAGAATAATCCTATCCTATCGACCCGCAGACGTAGACAGAAGTTCTATATGCTGAGAACACGCGAGGACAAGAGAAGGACCCGATTGTCCAGAGATGCAACAAGTCTGTCACATGCTTAAGCTGATGCTGTTTCGCAGAAATTCTTGCTGTTTATAGGCAATGTTGGCATATCTGAACGCTAGCAGAGCTGTCATATGTTACACTCAAAGCCCAAAAGGTTTCATTAGGGAAAGCTGTATGAGAGCATGCAGTGAAAATCTTCCAAGCTGACAGAATTATTACACCAGCAAAACACTGGATTCAGAAAGAGAAAAGTTATAGAGAAACACTTTTTTTTTTTTTTTTTTTAAATGCACTACATGTTACGTTAGATTTGGCCTCAAGTTCACTTAAATTAACTTTTAAAAAGGATGTACAGAAAGAATCGTGATTATTTAAATACAATGAGCGCAGTCAGCAACTTTATCCTCTCTACCCTTCGGGATCTGCGTAGTGGCCACCACACAAAGAATTACACAAATAGGAGAGAGACAGGGAGATGTGCAGCCTTTGGCAGAGCGGGACAACCTGCCACGCTGTTATCGCGTTAACTATGCACAAAATACTCTTTGCTGCTTTAAATTTGGCCAAGTAAGACCAAATCATCCCATTAAAAAATACTCAGCATCAACACACATTATGAAATAGTTAAACTGACTAACTTCATCGTAGGCCTAGGAACTTGGCAGCATGTTTTTATTTCTGGATAAGCATAAATGCTGATTACAAGTAGGTGGCATATGTAATAAATCATAGCTCTGAATTCTCGTAACTACTTACTAGTGCATGAAAAAATGTTGACAAAAGTGTTTTTTAAGCAATAAAATATGAATGATGGAATTAAAAAAGAGAAAAAAAGAAGAAAGCCAAAGACTGAAGTACAAAAAGCACCTCATGAAACTTCCCATAAATACAAGTGACCAAAATAACCAGGTTGAACAAGGTAAGAAGAATCCAAGTTAGGCAGCACAGAGGTTTTAGCACTAGCTATTGATCTCTGCAACTATGGGCCCTTAGCATAAAAAGCGCATTTGAAATGTGCTGCAGCTGAAGTTAAATGATACTCATTAAAAGCCTCGTGCAGAAGGCATTATGGATGTAGGCATTTGGATAGGACTTTATCAAAACTCTTGCTGGAAGAGATGTGGCATCATTTCATGAAAAAAAAAAAAAAAAAAAAACCTGTATGTTATATATATTTTTAAAGATGAGTCTGAGATGAAGAGTCTAAGATTAAAAAAAAAAAAAAAAAGGCTAAAATGCTTTGCAAGGGCAAGAATTATAACATCCTCAAGAATTTAAAGAATGGCACATTACTACAAGCTTCAAGCAATTACTACAAGCTTCAAGCACAAGAGATCTCAGTAGCCATTACAAAGTTTCTCATTTTGTGCAATGAAAGAAACATAAATCAAAGACATTTTTTTCCCTTCAACTAAATTACAGGATGCAAAAACACTGTATATGCAAAATAAAATGGATTTATGAAACTTCACCACTCATAATTATGTCTCAGAATAAACACAGTTCCCATCTAAGTAAACACTTTGCTTAAGTAAAGCAGTCCTGCTGCTGCTCTGCCTTATGTAAAGTGCAGGCAAACACAAGCTGTGTTCAGGGGCACAGAACAGCTTTACAAACACATGGACATTATGAACACAGTTCTGTGTGGGTCAAAGTCTCATTACATCTTGCACGCCAATTAATGCCCTGCATTTAAAGCAATCTTCAGGCCACTCGTGGAAGAAGAAATCTTTGCAAAAAAAGGTTTAGCAAATTTTGCTACAAATTCAGGATAGGCCTGGTCTCCTCCCACAACGTGCAGCTGGTTCCCTTGAACGAGAGCTGCTCTGTATGCCCATAGCTGCAGATCTGTATTTTCCCAGCAGGCCGGAGAGTTACAGACTACTTTGCTAGTGCTGAGGCTTCCAACTGCCCCTGAAGGTTAAGCCAATCCGGTTCATGAGCACCTGGTGCTGACAGGTAGGCAGTGTCAGTCATGGTCGGCCGCAAACCCACTATTAGCACAGCAGCAATGAAGGCTCTTTTCTTTGTTCTTTTTTTTTTTTTTTTTTCATCCTCCACTTGATTACAGCTTTGCGAGTGGGCTCTACTCCATTTAAATTGCTGTTTACTGTCCCCTTTCATCTTTATATAACATTCTTATTTCTCGTATCTGAATCTGCAAATAAAAAAGATACAGCAAACTACACTTGGAGAGTATCCTCCTTCATCCATTTGAAGGTCAGAAACGAAGAACTGCACTCCATTTCAATCTGGTTCTTACGTAGAATGATTCACTTTGTCACTGTTTCTCTTAAAATGAGAAGCACCTTCCCTTCCAAATATTTTGGTGCTCACAATTTTACTCACTTTCCTATACGTGTTTAGCCAGAATTCTGACTAATGCAAGTCAACTGAATTCCTCTCTGACTTGCCTGAATAAAGATCCCTGAGGTTGGCACATGTGTAACATACAATTCCTTCCAATATACATATAGAAGTTAATTAAGAAGATGAATTGATGTATTTTCATATTACCTAATTTAAGATTAAAGCAATGCAGTCTTTTCTGCATAGTGAAACAGGATACAACTCAAAACAGTCTGTTCATTTTTCATCTACCCCCTTCTAAGAAATGGAGATGGTAAAAAGACTTTTCTGTTAAAACACACACATATCAAATTTAGTGTATACAAATTTCTTCCTCTAACTATTTTAGCACGCTCTTTGTACTCTCTTAATTTGATCTAAATTGTGTGTATACAGCAGTGCTATAATAGCATTATCTAGCCTCTACCCATCTTATAACGCATTTCCTTTCAATGACACTTTGTCATATGGCAACCATATGTTTATCTGCACCTTAATTACAGCAGACTGGAAAAAAATACATACTAAAGATCTATTTTTAAAATATGAGGAAAAGTAGAACTAAATGAAAATGAAATCTCTACAAAACGAAGAAGCACATAATGACCACTCAGTGAAGACAGATGTTACAGAGGTGTTTTTTCTTTTTTTTTTTTCCTTCTTGGTGGAGAAAAGGTCAATCTTTTCTCCATTATTTCTCTTTAAAGTTTGTCTAGACTGGAAATTTTACCAGCTTATGAAAAATTACACTCCTGATGATGTGCAAACATTTACAAACCAAAGCATCAGCAGTAAGTTCCTGGCAGTTTACTCTGTTTTTGTTACTATAGTAAAGGAGTGCAGTAGAAATGAGAACACACTTCTCCAAAACAGCCCCTTTGCAGGCGCTCTGCCTATGCCCTCACAGACCTGGCATGGCCTCAGCAGACACCTGCAGCCACCCCAGGTTCCAAAATCTAGGTTCCACTAGTTTTAGCTTTTTTTCTTTGTCTTTATAAATTAAATTTATCCCTGTTTTCTAGAATAATTTTTTTAGGAGTTTTCTCATACTTTATTGAACTTTATTAACAAAAAAATCTTGCTACTACACTCGTGTCCTGCACAGTTATCTGTATGGTTCCGAGTCCAGGACATATTAATTGACTTATCTTGTATGGAAGGGCATTAACATTGCACCTAATCATTTCTTTCAATGGAAATCCAGGGTAAACCAGTACTAACTCATTAATTAATTCTTCCTCCACAAGTCTACTGACATACTGGTTTTTATTGTATTGCCTGCCTGGATGCCGCCATGTGCCACGTGCTCTAGGTGTCCCTGCTTGAGCAGGGGGTTGGACTAGATGATCTCCAGATGTCCCTTCCAACCTCAACCATTCTGTGATTCTGTGAGTCCCCTAATCCCCCTCTCTGTATTTAAGGACAATTGATGATACACTTAACATAAGGCAGCATGGAGAAATCAGCAGACATGTCTAAAAGCAATACTAACCAGTCAGGGATGATATGGAGACAAAAACACTTATGATAGAGGAAAAAAAAGGATGTTAGATTACAGAACAGCAGGAATATCAACAATATAGGAAGAAAAAATTGTGAGACACTCTTTCAATAATTTCAAATGAGTAGACTGAAGCTAAAGCATTTTTAGGAGAGAAATTAAACTAAGTTTGTGTTTTCTTCTTTTATACCAGAAGTTGCTTTATAGAGCTTTAAATATCTTTATAGAAAATACTGCAAGATTCTCTCTCGTTGATAGCTTCAAAAATGGTCAATGATTGTACAAAGCAACTTGCATTCAGAGAACCAAGGAAGGGCTGATTTCAAGCCTGACAGAACTTGCTTTTGTACAGTTATATAATCAAGCTTGTTCAGCTTGTCCAGACAGCTATATTTTTAAACAGAATATAAATAAAAGCATCTGAATTTTGTTAATGACTTACCTCTGAACAGTGTTAGTTTTTTTTTCCCCCCGAGTACCCTAATTTAGTTTTAAAACAATCACAGGACACAACCTGTGTTTATTTCATTGCGTTTAGTTCATCTCAATAAGCTTAATATTAGACCTTTATGCTTTTAAAAGCATGACTAGAAAAACCCTTTCCAATAAAGTATTCAGCTTATGTTGAACATTTATCATTGTAGTTATTTCACCTAGACTATAGATCAGGTAGAAGGTAAAACTGCACAGTTGAGGACAAGACCTTCAGCTTCTTTAGCTATTGGAAATCAATAAAGCTCCAAAGCAAACATTCATCTGAGCTACTGAAGATGCATCTATCTATAGACTTAGAACATCCAAAATATAAGCACTTTTCATTTCTAATCAAAGGATATAAATTGTTTAAGAGATTGTTCTCTTGTAACTTAGTGCAAACAGCAGAGAGGATATAGGCCCATGAGTAACCACCAAATAGACTTGCACTCTCACCTGCATATTTTAAGACAGCAGGAGCTGTACTGTAACCTTCACTGGATACCTGCAACAAAGATGCCATTTGTGTTTGCACATTCTTGCACGACTTGCACTCAAGAATAAAAATATGTTCCTTTTTAGTTTTTGGTATGTGTTTGGTTGATTTTATCAAATGCATCTTAAATATACACAGGAGTGAAATAGAAAATACTCTTGAGAAGACCCAGTCATCCACAAGCAGAGATTTACCATACACAAAAACATTTAATATTAACATTTATAATCACTGTGTATATGAGGGCATAAAGCAGTCAATCCAATGCTAATTAACAGGCTAGTAAAAATTGCCCAACTGCTTTGAAAACTTAATCTACAGAACACTTCAGCGAGAAAGGGAAAATAACCCCAACCCTGAGCAACAGAACAGAAGAAATAAGGAACTGCTATTTATAGGGAAGAACCCTAACGGTATTCATGCTGCAACTACCTTAGACGAAATCTCTTAAGGATGATGTGTGGTTTCAAGTACAAAGGAATTTAGGGCAATGCTGATAGTTCCTAAGTGAATTCATTAGGAAAAAACATGTGCAGTTGCCATGCCAAAATGTATGCTTAGGCTCCACCTTCTGGCATTTTTAAATGCCAAAGCTGCTGTCACCAAGACTATGCCTCAATACGCGTGTGTAAATATTTGTGTTATTGCTAGGTACTTCTACAGTACCAAGTACCAGTAATACCAATGCTAGCTGCAAGGGTTAGTCATTCACTTCCTGTGCAACCCCTTGGCATTATTTGCTTGTATTTAAATGGCTGGCATCACAGAAAACTCCATCCTACTGTAGGCAACCGCACACTTAGTTCCTGGAAAAATCCAGGTCCCAGTGATTGAAAGAAAATTAAGCTAATATTGCAGCTACCCTTCTCTCTCTCTCTCTCTCTCTCTCTCTCTCTCTCTCTCTCTCTCTCTCTCCTCCCTTCCCTTGCTCAGCTCTTTAAACAATCAGTTTAATTCTTTCCTGTTTTTAAGTCTGTAAGGAAGTGAGGTAACCCCAACACAGACATGCACATAAACCTCCTGTGCATGTACAGCTTGTCTCAGCTAGCGGTGATTACCCAGCACATCTGCCCTGACTCACAGCACACAGTTACAGAGGAAAGTTAGCATTACGGAACACCAGTCTCTGCCAGAATGTGATTTTGCACAAATGCATTAGAGGGATTAGGAGAGGCCTCCATGCCCTATACTCCCTCCCCGCGCTCACCGCAAATCCATTCCCATCTCCTGCAGCTCCTGTTTTCTGCGCAGAGCAGTGGCAAAACGCCGCCCCATGGCCCAAGGTGCTCAAGACTGTGGTCAGACAGATCATGAACCATGTTTGCAGAGTTACTTTAGTCCCTGGGAGAGTCCATGTACTCCTCAGAGAGACTAAAGTCAAGTCTTAATGCATGGCATACAGCAGGGCACTGCTTTAAATCCCAACTGGCACAGTGAGCAATGCAATACCCATCTGGGTTTCACTAAAGTCAGTTTAGGAAGGCACAACTGAGATCAAGATTACTTCTCTTTTTACTATAACTAATATTAGCAGCCAAGGGAGAGAGGAGGCCCTTGAGGGTTTGACCTGAGGGCACGCATAGATGATCTGCTATTTGTGCAACTATTAAATTAAAAATGAATGATCATTGATTCTATCAACAAATGCCATGGACTAACTGGGCATTCATAATTACAAAGTGCAAAACATTACCTTTCACACAAAGCAAGAGCATTATATAAAAAGGTTATAGTCTATAATGTTATTTCAATATTAAAAAAATGTAGATATTTCTGGCATTCTAATTTAAGCAGCAATTAAAGAATCTACGATTATTCAAGGTATATTAACTGGACAAAGTACAAAGTCATATGAAGAACACCAAAAATCCAGTGTTTGATATAATTGTACATAAGGAGTTGAAGAAAAAGAGGGAGAGAAAAAACAGTAATAAGGAGAAAATGAAAAGCAGAGGAGATTAAAAAAAAAGCGAGAGAAAGGAAAAGAGGGAAAAACAGACCATTAGAACTGAGCAAAAAAATAAGTTCAGAAAGTTTGGAAGATACGGACAGCTGGATAAGATGTTCAAGAAAAAGGAAATTAAACCAAAAAAACAAAAAGATTTTGCGTGCACAGAACTGAAGTACGTTGTTTTGTATAACTTGTATATGGTATAATGCTTGTATAAAAAGACCAGGATGAACCAGTTAAAGACAGGCTACATTTCCAAAATGAAGCTGACTCTGATATTAGAAACTGAAGGATATAGACATATTATTTGATTCCTAGGTAGGAAAAAAATGATAAAAATGGCAAGCAATAAAACTTTACAACTAAAATAATTCTAGATAACTTCAATATTCTTTTCTTTTTTTTTTTTTCTTGTAGAAAGACCTCTGGATGACTCTCTTCCATAACACAGTCAGAAATAACATTTAAGACCTCCAGCAAATTCATCATCTTTCTTTGGCTTTCTCTCTTTTTTTCCCCTCTGTGTCTTGGAATTAACTATTGTGTTGGCATTTATTTGCAGCTGCACTTTCCAGAGCAAAAATAGTACATTCTAGCATATGTACAAGATAATTGGTCTTTAAAAAATATTTCAAATAGTTCTACAGCTCCTAATAACTCCAAAATTGCAATGCTGATTTTTAAGATATCCTGCTGCCTTATTAATCCAGAATTACGTTGAAATTCCTAACTCTACTGAGTCACAGCTGCTTTCCTGCTCACTTCTATGGGACAAAGATGTTCATGACATTAAATTACCAAGAAGGTACTTGGTATAAACATAAGCTTTATACATAATCCTGCAACTTTCTGAAACAAAATAGCAAACACTTCCGGCTTCTTCTACCTCACACAACACGAAGTGGTAATACAAATAGAGGCCAGGAGATAGAGGAGAGGTAGCAAATGAAGAACTAGATATCAAAGACTTATCCAAAATATAGTATAAATTTCATGCATGCACAATCCTTTTAACAGTCTTCTCCAACTACCTTATTCCCAGTGATTAAGTATGAAAAACAATAGCCCTTTCTAGCGAGTCATACATACCCTTTGGTATCTTTGGCTTTCACTGCTATTGCTACTTCTGCTATTGTTTTTTTTAAAACTAATGGTAATAACTTAGCACAGGATACAACCATAACTCCATTTTGTTATGTAGATAAACTGCTTGTGAAAACAGTTGCTATTTACATCCACTCATCTATCTTGGTTATTGAAGATTAAAGTCCATGCATGCTTGCAGTAAATTTAATACAGAGTACATAGTTCATAAAAGTTGCTACACTCTGTTTTATTATTTATTCAAGCAATAGTAAATAGTAGTAGTAAAGTAATAAAGTCAGCCAGTGGAGGAAACTTTCTTGGGAGAATCTTTGTAGGAAAGAAATGTAAAATTAATTTTTAAAACTCCTATGTGGACTTTCAAACTTGGGCTATCGTATCTGATACCCACTAAGTAATTACTGATCCTTTGCATTTTAATGCAATTTAATTCCATAGTATCATTAAATATTTTGTTCAAAAAGCCTGAGAAACCTTCTGCAATGTCAAAATCATTTTGGCTGGAGTACAACCAAAAAGCCCACTGATCACAGAAACAGTCCGATGCTGCTGCTATCGTATGAGCCCAAAACCAGTAAGTTCAGCCAAAGCTATTTCATACAATAGTATTTTCTAGCCATATAGTTGAGAACAAGCTTACAGGGTGGCACAGATTTGAGTTCGCTCATACTTTTCCACATTCACTCATAAAAGGAAAAAAGGCAATTAAAGAATTCCGGTTAAAGTAGTCAAACCAACATAAATTATTTTGTAATCTATGTGCTTATAAATGGATTAAGGATAAAGCACTGCACAAACAGCAAAACGTTTTAAGGAGAAAATGACCAGTTAATAAAGAGGAAATGCACAACTGTATCAAGCTGCTGCAAACATTTTTGAGTATACTTAGACTCTGCCACTTACATTATAAACAAATGTTACTATAAACATTTTGCATATGCAGTACATTCCCAAATTTTTCTGTGCTCCATACCATCTCAGTTTCTTGTTACTCTTGTTTCTACTTTCTGGCATTGTCTTCTTGACAAGTAGGAAATTGCAGCACTATTTATACACCTTTCAGTGTCAATTCTGCAGGAGAAAAACCTTAACCAGTAAAGCACTATGTGGACTGATTTCTGATGATCCACAGTGCCCACCAGTTAAATATTTGTGCTCAACCAAAGCCACAAATAAGCCACATTTGCCTATGTACCAATAAGTGTGTTTGTACAGAGCCATTTGAATTAGACTTAAGGCAGCTAATTCAGGTCCCAGTAGTGGTGATGCCTGAACAGCACGAGTTCTTTTGGTGCCGTCACACTGATACCTGAGCTCGCCCATTCAAGGTGACACAGGCACGTCAGCACACACTGCAGGGACATCTCTGGTTATGCACAACCGTGGTGCTCCATGCTTACTCTGATATAACTTAAGGTTCACACAATAGATATTTTTTCATAAGAAATTACTTATTCCTAATTTAAACCAGTTGGTAATGGAGTAAAATCTCACATCATCCTTTTTTTCCAAAACTAATAAATCAGAGAGATAATGCACTGTTGTGGCAGATGTAGTATGTTACAGTCAAGCAATCTTTATTCTTTGAAACAAGCGATTTGCACAAGCTTCATTCTCCATCTTCATGACACATGGATAAGTGTTAAAGTTACACGTAATAAAATAACTTCATTTTGAACTGGTCAACTGTAAGTGGAATATATTTCCATAGTTTTCAACAGTCTTTGGAAAACAGAAGCTTAGGAAAATATTAGTTAAGCCTAATTCTCACATTAGAAAAAATTCATCAATAAGAAGTATTCCAGTTGAAGTAGAACTTCAAGTAAACAAATGTCCAAGAATCTTATGAAATTCAAGAATTCTTGAAACAGCCTGGATATTTATGCGTCACCGTACCACAACACTGGAACTGCTCAGAGGCAGGTTGTGATTAAGTTGAATATGCGCCTCAAAATTCTAAAAACCTCCTGAGCAAGTCATGTCTCAGTATATATGTTCAATACATAATGTTCATGTGTCACTTTGGACCTTGAAATGTTACCCAAATGCAAGTCCTAACGGGTCATCCAATCTTCCTTGGTCTGAGAGGATGCTGGGCTAGAGGCACAGTACAGAACAGAGAGTACACATCATTCCAGGAAAGAAGTGAATGTAAACATATCCATATAAAACTGCTCAATCATTAAAAGCTATTTAAGAGCATATAGGATGATTCAAACAAGATTCCCTCCACTTTTACTGGGAGAAGATGTCTTATTTCTCATTTAAGCTAAAAAGCATTAATTAGCTTGTTTCAATGGGCTTCTGGCCAAAGAGATAATTATATCTCTGGTTATTTCTGTATGATTTAAACTATGGTTTCAAAAAATAAAGTCTTTGGGGACCTCCTATGCAATTCCTACCTGCCCTGCTTTCCTTCATTTTCTCTGCGTCACCAAGCTACTTCCTCTCAACCCTGCCAGCACGGCTGCTGGAGCAGCCGTGCCATGGATTAGACCAGAAAGCAAAACATAGGGGAAAAAATGGATTAGTTCTCTGAATATGACTAATAGCACAGCCACAAAAACAGTAGCAGCACAACAGCTTGGAGACAGCACCACAACAGTCATGGCAGAATGAATGATACTGCTGCAGGAGAGGTCAGCTCCTCCTAAGACAATTCCAGTTGGACAGATGTGCAAAGCAAGCAAGCAGGATGAAAGATTAGCCTGAGTGCTTCTCAAACCACTTGAAGATTGAAACTGGTAGTGGCAAATACTATGACACCAAAAGGCCTGTTCAACATCCAGGCTGAACAAGCATCCCTAGCTGCTCTGTAGCCAGTAATGGCACAGGACCAAATACCTTTACGAGGACAAGAACTGACTGGACAGAGAAGGGAGAGACTTGCCTAATCAAACTACCATGGAGAGATGGCAAGCTTTCAGATAGGGCTTAACAGAAAACTTCCTTTAAATGTCTTGCTCCTGCTACTGGAATTAAATGTTTCGGTTCTGAAATCGTTCGTTCTTAGCCAGATCAGGCTGCCAGTTTCCAAAAGAAACAACTGTTGGTTTTGAAACAAAACGCCCCGTGATATAGACAGGTTGGATAGAGCCAGGTGTGTGTGGTTTCAGGGGATGTGTTGACACGACAGTTATCATCAGTTCAGAGGGACAAATTCCCCACTTTGTGCCACCACTGCTCCTACGAGCTGCGAGCTTCTGATCATCTGGCATCATGAAAAGAAATTCCCATTTTGCACAAGTTTGGCCACAAATTTTATGTATGACCTGGTAAGGTCATAAAGCTAACATAAATCATTACTTCACAAAATGAAAAAATAAGACTCAGTTTATAGTCAATCTTGAATTTTGTACACTGTTAAGTTATAAAACCCTCTGGAATTTTCACAATCACAAATACCAACGTGGCATTAAAAACAAAATTTAAAATTTAAAATTTAAAAATGTGCAAGCATACATATATATATACATACAAATAAGTATACACACACATACATATGTATTTATGTTACTTTTTCTCCTTTAAACTCCCACTGGCAGCCCAGTACAGAACTGCCGCCCTAGTAATGTTTGCAATTTCCTCTAATTCACCCAAACAAATCAGTTGGAGGAGGTGCCACTATTTGTAATGGGGAAAACATGAATCAACGGACAAAGACAACTACATCTTAGAAGTAAACCACAAACATACTTTGTTATTTTTCTTAAAGTGTCTTGTTGTGTCAGCTGCCAACAAATCCTTCTCTTTAACTAAAAGGCTTCAAAATATTTGTGTCATCAGTTTACATCTCCTTCCTGAGACAGTCTCTCAGTGGAGAGGCATCCCATTACTAAATTCTACTTAATATTAAAACCAACAAATGTGAAAATATTTCAGGCAACAAAAGTGATATAAACAGCAAGCCACAGAAGCTTAATCTGTCTACCAGAAGAGATCTCAAACCAAGATTTTTTCCATAAGATCAAGATGGCAACAGTATATAAAAGCAGCAAACAACCCAAACACTTATAAAAGAAGTATTCTGGTGTATTCTTCTATACAAACATTTTCTTGACATTTTATGTAGAGTAGAAAGCACAATCAAGCACAACCAAGCAAAAGGAAAAAAAATCATTGCTTGGGAAAGGCAAACAAATGGAAGATGACCATTAGAATAATCAAATATTATTATTTTCAATGAATTCTAAACTCAGTCTAACTCAGTCAAAACTTTCACGCAGCTACGGTCATATTAATTCTATATTTAAAATAGGCATATCTTCTATATTTTAAGTTTACTTGCATCTTCTTCATTCAAACAGCTCAAGAGAAACACTGCCCTTTGGTCTGGTATACATACTAAGCCTACTGAAGAAAACGGAACTGAACCCAAACAATGGCAGGATGTGAATGAAAACCCTGGAGCCTGAAGTCAGCTAGGAATCTGGCAACTGTGGCAAGCTTGTTATGACCTACAAATCCTCTTTTGAACCATACTGAATCCTTCATTCATATTCTACAAAAGAAAAGAAGGCCCTCTGTCTTTACAAAAGGAAAAAGATGAAAAAGGTCTCTTAGATAGTATTTCTGAGCAACAAGAACTGCAAGAGAACTTTACATTTATGTGAATGATCCTTGTAATGTGATGGGCTTTCCCCAGAAAAGTTTACAGTGTCCAAAGTGTCCAAAAACATTAGTGTCTTAGTCTTAAATATTCATGTATCAAAGTCTGAGACTGAGGATTTACAGGAATATAACAATATTTATATAACTATTCTTCAGTTTATACAACAGAGGATTCAGTACAGCAGAAATTGGATATAATAACTGTTATGTAAAGTGTGGCAAAGACAAAATGTACTGCTTGTTTTGTAGTTATGCTGAAAAATACCATTATCTTAGGAAAAAGTCAAACCTCGTAATTATACTTATGAGTAGTATGTTAACATAAGACCTATCAGTTCTGGCACATGGGGGAAAAAATCATGATGCTATTTTATACATGCAAAAGTCATGCTCAGCAGCTAAGCTGAATATTTTGGAAAACTACATGTCAGCAAATAGCTGAAATATAACTGCTCAATATAGTAGGAGGCATCAACATCTGAACCTGAAAAAGTGATACTGTTTGAAAGACAGAAGTACAAAGAAAATATTATGTTTAGAAAATATTATATGTTTACTTAAAACAGCCAGCGTTTAAAACTTGCATTTATGCAAGCCAAGTAGACAACTTGCATTGGAGACTGCCAGAGGAAACAGGCTTAAGGCAAGCAATGAAATAATCAAAATTCTACTGATTTTCTTCTCTGATGCACACACGTCCAGGTAGAAGATGGGAAACATCAACTGTAAATTGCAGCTGGTGCTTCTCTTAGATGCTATTTGTATCTCTATGCATCTTCTGCAATTACTACAAATAATCAGCAGAAAGCACACAAGTTAAGTTTGATTAATGCAATTAGTAAGGCAGACAAGACATGTAAAATACTCTAAAAGGAGCAGCAAATAGAAATGGACAAAAAATTATCAGCCACAGCATGATCTACATTTAGGAGAAAAATGAGGCAAGGTAGAATCTGCACTGCCTAAAGATTGCAAAAACATATCTGCCAGAGAGAGGAAAGGTTTTGCAAATTACTTCCAGTTCTCTCCGTTCTTTACTTTAGATGCACTTTAGATACAAGGTGAAGAAAACATATCTCCAAATAAGAATGTTGCTGTAATGCTGAATGTAAACATGATCAAAAGACTTTGAGATCTGGCATTAATGAAAGCAATGAGGTAATAAGTATTTTATATATGTAATTGACTTCAGTGAAGAATTGGAATTGGGATACAGCTGCAGTTGGAAAGCAATTGTTTTAGGTTAATACATCCTATTTGCACCCATCTCACATTGCAAGCTCAGGTTTATTTCCAGCTATGCAAATAATGCTTTTGTGTAATGTAGCACTTATATTTTTAATATGCAAGAAAAATCCGTTTTCAATTTCTCTTAAGGTTTCCCTGCAACATTTTTTTCTTCTCCTATGTTTTTTCCTTAAGGATATTAGTGACCGCTGATTACAAAAAGGAATGCAGTAACTGCTATAGTTTTAGAAATGCAAAATACTGCCAATCCCAAATTCCCCATCTCATGTTTTGTGCTGACTTTAACAATTCTGTGTTTTTTCCCTATTGCTAGTTTTTAAACTATAGACTTGAGTGTTTATGAAAAAACCCAAAACAGAAATTCCATAGCTTAGAATTCCATCTTTGTCTCTGACCAAAACCAACCACCAAGTGCAAAGACTCATCATGATAACCAATAATTTAAAGATTTATTTACATTCATTTATTTTACTCAAAGACTAAGAAATTGCTGCTGTAATTTTTCAATACTTCCTTTTTTCTTTCAAATTCATGAACAAAACAAAAATAAATGATATTTGTTTTAAAAGTAATTTTAAATTTCTTTCCTATGAAGTAAGTCCCACACTTAGAATGTGGGACTTCAGGACTGACTGGCAGGCAAGATAAGTTGATCAGGTGACAAAATCACCATCAGATTTCTAGCCCCCAAACATACCAGCAGCCAAATTCCTCACAAATCACTTCCTGAACTGTATCAGGAAGGTATTTCAAGTTAAATCATCGGTGGGCCTTACAATGCTGCACAGCAGCGTAAAACCAAAGCCACAGCTGCAACAGTCCTCCCAGCTGCTCTGATCTCCAGCATCCTTAGCCCATGTCCCTACATAAAGGTATAGTAGGTAAGTAGAATGGTATCCCATTATGTTTTGCAAAGCCACTGGAAGCTGTAGGCCTTTCAAAAAAATAGAGATAATATACACAAAACTTTTTTAGCTTTCCTACTCTTAAGGAATTTGGGTACTTAAGGATTTGGTAGAATTCAGGGATCAGGGATGGCACACGCAGATAATATGCATTAAACAAAGATTCTCCTCAGCCAAGACTGGCCATATCCACCATATTGGCCTATTAGGCAATTCTGTGGTCTAGCCAGCCTGGCTTTCTGGAGATATGTGCCTGAAAACTATCTGAAGATGATCCTGAGACGGTGATCAGAGGCATGAAAAGCAGTGTCTAAAGATACAGTGAAGTGAATGCTGCTATTGCTTTTTTCTCTGATGGACATGGCATAATTTAATCACAAAGTCCATCACCTGACAGACATAACCAAGTAAAAAAAAAAAAATAATAATGTGCAATCTTTTCTTCCACTTGTGATAGAACAACTGTTGTCCTATTGTTGGACTCACTTTGCTCTTCACAAATCACATCTCTTTTCGCAGGAACCGAATCAATCAGTATCTACTCCGTTCCAGATGCAAGCTCCATTTGCGAGCTGTTTGTTGAGTATAACCATCTGCCTTTTTTTTTTTTTTTTTGAACAGCTCCAGATACATTGCAAAATGTTAATATTTCTATTCTTGACTCTGCAAAGCAAAGTACAATAGAAACCAAGTAACTATTTTAAGAGACAATGGCTTTTCCCAATATCTTTCCACCACGTACAAGCTAACAATTATGGTCAACTCCACAGTTACACAGTCCATAACTATCTGCCTAGACATTCCTCGGCATGTTAGTTCAGGCCAACAAGAAAATTTAAACGTCCAACTCAGACAACTCCAACTACCAGGTAAATTTGTCATTTCTGAAACTCAGCAGACTTGCCGCCTCATCACACAATGAGGCTCTACAGAAACTCCTGGATGGACGAGGATGAATGAAAAGGCACCCAAAGGACTTGCGGTAAGGTACCGTGACTCCCCCGGCCTCCCCCCGTGCTCAGTTTCCCTACTCGGATTACTGAATTCGCTGCTGCTTCTGGAGAGCTGCGTTTCGGGATCGTGTTTCAGTATGTAATTACCCTTGCAAAAAATGAAAGGCAAATGTCTCAGTGATTTTATTTTCCATGCATCAGCTACAAGTGGAATCATTGCTGTAAAGGGAGAAAAGAGAAAGTTTCCGTACTAAAACCTCAATAAAGGAGGTTTGTTTCTTACGGATTATAGGATAAAGAGGCATTAAGAAAATATGAATTCAAGAAAAGTGTTCTAATTTTAATTTAAAAAAAAAATATGCTAAGATTATGCTTTCAGAGTATGTTATCTGTGCAAAATAACAAATCTACCTGGAAATTCTGCTGTGTGGAAACTGGCTTCTAAATAGGTGAAAGACAACTGAGGAGGAAAAAAAAAAAAAAAAAACATATTTTTGAGCTCTTTTGCAAACAGTCCATTTCCTTGCTCCTTATGTAACTGTAAGCCCTGTCAGGGAATTTCCAGCTGTGCCTTGTCAGCCCACGGACCGAGCTCATTGTGCTGCTTCTCGTCTTCCTTGCGCGAGCTCTCCAAGTCACCGTATTAGCTGCTTCTCGCGCACAGAACAGAGCAGCGCTTTGTCCCCAGGGAAAGAAGCTATTTCAGACTTAACTAAGGAATCATCTAGCATGTTTCAACAACCCCTACTGTTCCTCTCTTTGTTTTAAAGATACCAGTGTGCTTTTGTTTCATTTGCAACTGAAGACTAAATGACAGCAAGCAGAATCTGCTGTTAGGTTAGATTACAAGGTAAAATACATTTTGAATTTTAAATTACTGCTTAAAGCATGGTGTTGAATGGCTTAAACTACATGTTAACAGTGACCGTTTGATACTTTGTAAATATGTATGAAGTAATACATGCTATTTTTTTAGCAATACTGAACATAAACGCTTTTCTAGAGAAAGTATGCAGTACCAGTTGATCTGCTTTTTGTTTTATATGAATGTTTGCCACACACTTCATGCTTAAACTAATTGAAAGTGCAATTATTTTGTTGGTATGGCTAAATGTAACTTACTTCTATGCAAACAACTTAAAGAAGAGTATGTGAAAATAATGATAAATCATTTTAATCCCTATGTATCATGAGAAAGGACCTCTCATCTTGAAGATAATTGCATTTAAGCTGAATAGAGATAGATTATTTAATAAATTCTGATATACCGGGTATTTTTAAAGGATCACTACTATAAAAAACAACATCTTCCATTATAGCAGCAAATAATAGCAGAATGACAGATACTGAACATTATGAAAATCACAGAGCAATGAACACATTACTTGCTCACATATAAGGATGCTGCTATATTTTGCATGTTCTAAATATTTATGTGTAAAATAAAAAAAAAAGCCATAGCAATGCAGTCATATTAAGAGTATCTGGCAACACAATAATTTCAATATATTAGCTACCAATAGTTTTATTATGATAGACAATGGTTTATTATAAGCCTTTGAAGTCTAATAGCTTTAATTTGATAAGATTTAAAATTTGCCTGGCACTATATTAGTATAAAGTAGCTTCCTGAGAGCTAAACTGAGGATTCTAGTCATGGGCACAAAAGACCCAATGTCTTAAGGCCATTTTCCTGCAAGACATTCATGTTTTGGGTCTTTTAAATGTAAGCCACCACTGATTAAATAAGCCAAAAAAAGAAACTTGGAAAAGTATCGCAGGGTTGTGCATGCAAAGAACACCCTTTGGAGGAAAGCAGCAGTAGGAGGCTTTGTACTTAAGCCTTAATATACGTGGTGTGAAAATACAGCATATAAACTCAAATATATGAAAGTCTGGCTTATAAACACATTCTTTTTTTGCAGATGGTGTTTTCTTCCTAGATTTGTAAGTATAATCTATTTTATCAAAACAAGTTCCACTTTACAATAACTGGATTTGAAAGAGTTCTATTCTACTTTTTTTCTACTGAAGCTAATGGCAAAACACTGAGGCATGTTTGTACAGTAAATACAACATAATTCATAATATAATAATCTTGACTTTTAAAAAAGCACGCCTGAAGAATGCAAACGTATTTTCCCTGGATTCCATGATATATGTCGTGCCTCTGATGGCAGGAGTACATGATTAAATGCTACACAAACAAACTCACTCCTACAATTTAGAAGTAGTTTAGATATTGCAATCACAGCATTACAAAGCGTGCAAAAATGTAACCATAATTAAATTGTCCCTAGTTTATCAGAAGGCATACACATGGTCATGACTTTTCTCATGCATCGTTTTCCCAGCAGCCTCTTGGCACATTTCATTACAACATGCAAAGCAGAAGTTTACTTCGCAAATTTGATAGTCAGTCACTGCTATACACAAGTTAGAAAACAGAAACATTAGGTCACTTTTCCTGCAAGATGAGGTACTAAGACATGATTATTCCTGCTTTCTGGAAAAGAGTATATGTCATCAATACAAAGTACAAGCTCCCATATCTACCTGATACGGTAAATATCTTTCATTTCTGTAAATAAGACAGTATATGGTCTATATAGCATTTTGGATAATAGCTGTCTAATTGATAGAAAGGAATCTGCATATACCAAATTCTAGATTATTTTCACAGTCCTATACTATTCATCAGATATTACAA
The DNA here is from genome assembly GCA_013398735.1 of Nothocercus julius. Taxonomy (NCBI): domain Eukaryota; kingdom Metazoa; phylum Chordata; class Aves; order Tinamiformes; family Tinamidae; genus Nothocercus; species Nothocercus julius. The sequence goes on from VZSV01000005.1 coordinate 1,329,495, forward strand.
TAGAGTAAAATTTGACAACATGTAGCAAAGACAAGACCTATTATACAATCAGAAAGTATCAAGGTGATATATATATTTTTCAAAACTGGTTCAGGCAATAAAACAGTTATAGGACCTCAAGCAATCCTATAGTCTAGTTATATGATGTAAGTAATATAGAAGACCAACTCCAAAGAGAAAGACTACATATGAAGCCTGGCTGACAACCATTAAGGAAAAGCAGTCTTAAATTCCTTCAAGACTTCCTTAGAGAAAAGCCATGGACTTGCTCTCAGTCTAGGCTTGGGCACAGAGATGAAGAGCTCTAAGCACCAAGTTCTCATCGGGGAGAGCTATTTCTCAACATCACAAGGATATGAGTATCCTCAGTCCCTGCAGTTCCAGTTAAATGGGCTGCAGGACAAAGGTGGTTCAAATGCCTGTTAGCTTCTTTCTGAAATAACTGTGACCAATTATCAGTGACTTGGGACGTGCCCAGGCTGGCGTGTGCCTGGCACAGCAGGCTTGAGGTGCTGGGCATCCTCTTCACCCCCCCTGCCCTGGTGTCAAATGCCATCTATCAGCGACAGGAAAGGTTATCTTCCTCTCTGAAGCTCAAGATTATACAGTAATTTTGAATCTCTTAGCAAGGAAACACAGAACATAACCTGTTACAAATTACGTCCTCTTAAAAACCTTCCTTGGAAACACATACATGGCGTATCAGAAATGGTGCTGCTGCAACCAAGCCTCCCAACAGAATCAGTAAGATCCTGTGAAATGCGTGTGGTTGGTCCTCTGGGAGCAAAGCAACATCTCTTTTCATCTCCAGTGAAAAACAACTTGCACAGAAATGACAAACCAAGAGGTTTGGGGGCAGAACATCTGGAAAGGACTTGTCTGCTTTTCCAAGATTTGCCGTTTCCATGTTCAGCAGTCACAGCAACCTGGAAGATGCATTAGGGATCAGAAAAAGGAAGCATGCTGGCAGCTCCCAGAACTCCTTTCCCAGAAGTCCCTGATTACTCAGCTGCAACTACCTAGTGGCACAGCCACCCTACCTGTTTGAACGTGGTCCCAGCTAGCCCCTCTTTAGATGGGCAACTAATTCGGACTGAAAAACGAACTCCTAAATTCAGTTTGACTCATTCAGTGGCCAGCCGATAAAACATCCTTCTATCCAGAGGTGTATTTGCATTAGGCTATTAGGTGAAAAGACCCACAAAACTGGAATTGCTTAGTGAGCTCTCTTAAGGGTTTTTTTTTTTTTTTTTTTTTCCTCCTAAGACAACAAAACTTAACTGATCTATTTTGAACTAGTCTTAAGCAAGTTCAAGTTTCCAGCCAGCAAGACAGTAATAGCTGCTTCAGCAAGTGCACCATATATGACTGCCATGATACAAGAAGCTCTCCAGATATCTAATTTCCTCCTCTTTACCTCTTCCAGGACACTTCCTGAGAGACACAAAAGGATGCAGGCTACGTCTTCCCTCTGTTATTTCCTCCTTGTCTCTCTGTGTATTGATTTTCTTCAAGATGGGGCCAGCGCAGCCGTGAGGAGGCAGAGGAGGAGGATGCGCTACGGGGGCGGCAGACACAGATCTGCAAGGCAGTCGAGGATGAGGCTTCCAGCTCCCGGCCCTGCCATGCCCAGTGTGCCTCTCATTAACATCGACGACGGAGTTATGGGAGTATTTGACTCTCTCATAGGCTTGGGTGGACAAGAATCTAGTTACAGTGTCTTACCAGGTAAGAATAAACCCCTTATCCTGCTAGTAACTCCTTAAGCAATTTATCAAATGGCAAAAAACTTAATTTTAGCTCTACTTGTAATAGATACTGGAATAAGACTCCATTACTTTTTTACTCTGCTAATTTTTGTTGCTTTTTAAAATAATCCTGTTTAGCATAAAAAACATTTTTAAAGTCCTTATTTAAATACTACAGAAAATTCCATTTTGCCATGCAACTATATTCGGCAAATTTTCCAATTCTCATTTAATTATAACCAATAAAAATTTTGCTGGGATAGTAGTTTCATAGTTTCAAATGTCCAGACAGTTTGAAGGCCTATTTTAAGAATTGTTTCTCAGTATTATCTGCTAGGTCAACTAGTAGCATTTCACCGAAACTAAAAAAATCAAAAAAATCAGTAACATTCAATTGCTAAATTCCTGTCATATTTTTAAATGCAACATAAAAACTATATCCGGGGAAAAATTCTGTTTTTTATTTTTTTCTCCAGATAAAACAGTGTCACATAGTAGTAGCTACAATATGAAACTTGCATTAAAAGCAAGACCCTTTCCTTAACATATGCTAGCAATGGAAAAACTAAGCTAACAGAAGCAAGTTTTGTTGTTGTTGCTTGTACATTCACACATTTATCACAAGATTGCTCTATTCTCCACCTATTTAAGAATTTGGAGTTGTTTAAAGAGGCTCAACAGTATCATCTACGTAAAACTTGTCTATGCAGAGGTCTAGAGATTTTTCCACCACTGTATTAAATTGTTGTTGTTTTGTTTTTAAGAAAATGAAGAGGGAAAGGATTTGGTGTCTTAGGAAACAAATAAAAAAATACATTATCACATACTGATCTTTACTGAAACCTGCCATAATAATTCTAACAGGACTCTCTACAGTTTTCTCAAAGAATGCTAGCCTAGAAAAGGACTAACAGTGATTGTTAAGTGTCTCTTTGGTTCTTAGAGCTATAAGGAAAGAGAGAGCTCCTGCCATAGGACCCTTATGGTTTTGGTTCAGCTTTGCAAGTGGGAAATGAGGACTCACAAGTAAAATTTTAAGACTCACAAGGATATATAAACCCAGCATCCATCCTTTATACAAGAAATTCTGAATATTATTCTCAGTATTTTGGAATTTCAAAAACACAGTTAGTAACCACTTGAAAATACATTGATATATTGTAACACTTCAGTTCTTTTCACGCAAAAAAGTTAAAAGATCAAAGAGACACTGGGATGTTGTGAAAGACCAATACAAGGTTGTGTCCACTCTATAGATAACAGATATTACAGTATGGATGGTTTCATTCCAGGACTGCAAAACTCCTTTTCTACATGTTATAACAACCGTATTTTTGCAAGCAATAGCTTGGTTTATTGTGTCACAGGATAGATTTAATTCTCTAGGTGACTAGGTCTCAACTGGCAAAACATAAGCTAGTCACATTTTCTTACCAATTACTATTCGTTTAAAGTCCTTATTTTCAGAAAGGATGAATCAATTCAAGTATTTTTTAGTTACTGGTCTAAATGGGTAAACTAGAAGAAGCTCTTGACTATAGCACTTCTAGGATGTAATACAATATTGTCTCATAACATTGCTGATTTTAAGCCTTTCATTTAAAAATAATTTCTATATTAAACAGAGGAAAATACCACATAAATAGCATACACTTTATGTAAGATATTCCAGCCTCTCTGTCAGACACCATCAGTCATGCTGAAATAATGCATGGTTCCCTCCCTCCCAATTTGTTTCTTTCTATCTGGACTTGCATCCAAAAGTTGAGCTAAAACCACTGAACTCATTTTATTTGGAATCTAACGCTAGATTTACACCATATTTCCAAAGGTTAAAAGTCCTACGCTCATCTGCCAAAGACTTTGACCACAAGGTATTTTTCAGTCTGGTCCTTAAAGTTCAAAATTTTTATAAGTTAATGTCAGATTTGGAAAAACAGAACCTATTAAATAATTGATCACTATTATTAATTCCTCTCCTTGAGCACACACAAATAGCCATGTCCTGTCTCTTAAGTAACTTTCATGTACACAGCAAGCAGCACAATTTGCTACAGAAGTTTACAGAGGCCAAGTCCCGAAAACCCAAATCTTTACCCTTCTTATCCATGATGATATCTCAGATCTTTATCACTCTTATTCATGATTTGCAACAACTTACATATAGTCTAGTAGCTAACTCAACATAAAGAATTTGAGGAAAGCACAGAGACATTTCCATTTTAAGCCAAATATATTCCTCCTCTTGACAATTTATTGTTTAACATGAGAAAATGTAGCTTTTTCCCACTTTGGAGATTATTTAAAAACATATATTATATATATATATATATATATATATATATGTGTGTGTGTGTGTGATATCATATATATATCATATATATCATATACATATATATCAGTTGCTATGTGTATATATATATGTATGTATGTATATAGTGACTGCTTGACAAGCATACAAAAAAAAAAAAAAAGCCACGATCTTAATGCATGTCCAGCAAGTAGCTGGATTATAGATATCTGGATAGAGCGAAAAGACTGTCATAGCCAAACAGCTCATATCCTCCTATTGATAATGTAACTCGAATGGTTTTGAGCAGAACTTTATGCTGCTGAAATTATAAATAACATGGACGAATTTGCCTTTGAAAAAAATAATAAGATGCAACTATTCAAAAAACTTACCTTGCCATCTTAACGGTAAATTTAAAGAGCAACTTTTAAAATTCCAGTAATATAGAGGAGCATCCAAGTCAGGATGATTCTGATTCTGTTCTAGGAAACAAGCTCATGTCAAAAGGTTTTTAAGTAGAAAGGCAAATGAATACCCTCACTATGAAGCTGAAAGTAGGACACAAGATTTTGAGTTAAAAATATTAATTTCACAGACATTTCAGAATGCTATTCAGTGCAAATCTTTTACAGTAGTCTTATCAGGATATTTAGAGGATACCCTGCATAAGTATACTCTTCTATTTAAAAGCAAGCTCGGACAGAGGATGGGAAAGCTAATGTGCACACAGTCCTTCCAAAGACAATTCCTCTATCTCAAATGAAAGCCTCTTTGTAAATTCAATCGAGATAAAATCTTTTCCATAGTATTAGACAATCTTTATACTGGTGGAGGAGAAACTCAAACCCTTCCTAGGAAAAGAAGAAAATCTCTGTTTATACAGAAGAAGGTAAAAAGTAACTCAAGAGATTGGTTCTTCAGCTTGAAGTTAACACCGATTTCTTACATTACTTAGGAAGAAAAAAGGAACATGAGTAGGGATTAGGGATTCTTACCAGACTCAGGGATATGCTCCAAAAAACAAGAAAAATTATGCACTAGATGAAGAATCTCACCCTTGGCTTTCCCTCTCTCCAAGGACAAAAAAAAAAAAAAAAAAAAAAAAAAAAAAAAAAAAAAAAAAAGGTGTCAGGTTAAATTGCAATATTTATTCTGGATTGAGGAGGAGAACTGCTTTGGGAAACATTTGCTGAGGTAGACTCTGCCACTGGAAGGAAAGAGGAACTTGGAATAGTTTCCCCCTTAAGTCTTCATGCTAGCCAAACAATTTGACTGCCAAATATCTCAGCATAGCTTATAACACAATTATAACACAAATCTCATCTACCTTTCTTTCATTTCAGCTGGTACCCTGAGGAAATCTCAAAACCTTTAGTCATATAAAGAATCTTTGGAGACAAAGTAGCTTTTTTGCATGAGCAAGCTGCACAAGCTTATTATTTTCAAAGCAGACTTTTTTTTTTTTTTTTTTTTGACTTTATCAGAAAAGGGGGATATTTTGGATTCATATCAGCCACTTCAGAACAGACTTCAATTGAGCCTATGAAGAGTCATCACTGAGTATTAACAGATCCCACTCCCACAAAGCCTTAACAAAACTTTCTGATTTAGTGTGCAAGATATTAGAAAAGGTGTCACTTTTGCTTAGACAAAATATAGGAGGCAGCAGAAAAAAAATGATTCTTGAGTTCTGTATGATTCATTTTAGCCTAATTTGAGAAAAGAATTTTGCTTCTTTCTCGAAGTTATCTATATTCAGCTTTCGTTGAGCTGACATCTGTTTGCCATATCTAAGCACGAAGAGGAACAGAGGAGCTGCCTGCAGAAGACCGGCCAAAACTATTGAAATTTGAAAAATTCAAGAGTTTTTTTTCATGAGATAAAGCAAATGAGAGTTTCTTCAGCAGTTTGCTAGTGAGAGGTGCAAACTAACTATTTTGACAAAGGCCTGAGCCAGATGAAGTAACTGAACTTGCACTCAGTTTTCATTACGACATTGCAGTGGGGTAACAGCTACACAGACTTTAATTCTGTGCTTCCCCCTTGATCAACTTCATAGCTGAAATGCGAGAATCATTTTCAAAGTAAAAACACAGTAGCTGTGCTTCTTCTCGAAGGTTTAATGAACACCATGACTTTATTTTGGCTTCAGCTATATGTCTAATTTGTAATTTCTTTTTCTCAGGAAAGCAGGGGCACTGCACAGCTAACGGGATGATCATGTACGATAAAGCTGTGTGGTCCCCCAAGCCCTGCATCACTTGCCTCTGTTCCAAAGGACAAGTGCTGTGTGATACAAGCATATGCCATCCTTTGCAATGCCGCACCACGATTATACCCAGAGGAGAATGCTGCCCTGTTTGCTCTGATATTGGTACAGTAGGCTGTAATATTTTTAATATTTTAAAAACTGCCTTACACAGAACCTTATGTAAAAGCTGCAGTTAAGTAATATTAAGGTTTACAAGGTAGACACTACCCCTGTAGAGGGAATACAAGTCCTGAATTAGGATATAAGAGCAGTTAGATGTACTTGTTCTCCAAAATGTCAACAAAAGTTGCCTTAAGTTTTTGCCTTTCTTATGCCTCTTCGGAGCTCTTCATTAACATGAAAAGCTAACTAATGCATTAGCTTAAAAAGGAAGATCGGTGAAGACTATATTCAATTTATTTTCTTTTTTTTCTGGAGTTGCAATGAATCCTGGCTACATAGTTGACTCAGTCATTCATCAGTCTTTCAAAGTCTGAATTTTCTACTAAGCTTTTCTACTAAGACCGTGCTTGTGTTCTTTCAAATCATATTCTAAGGGGAATAGTCTTCTATAGTTACAGAATTTTACTCTATATATGAATAATGTTTACCAAAACTAAGTTCAGTTTCATACCTTCATACCAGAATTTTTTTCTTGTTCTCATTTTCCTGGTCAGCTTCTTCTTTGGATTCAAGTATTATTTCAACGGATGACCTAACTGAGCTGTCTGGTGATTTTCCTGAACCAAATGACCTTGGCGAAGCTGTTACACAGTTATCAGCCCACACCCAAGGCGGAAAGGATGAAGTGATTAGAACAGGAGGGGTAGAGATTAAAGAGAAAGAGAAAACGGATGGAAAGAAAAGAAAAAGGAAAGGCAAAAAGAATCGACAAAAACCTTATCGCAATAAAGAGAAGCTTATCAGAGGACATCATGAAGAAAGAAGGTCATCATATGAAGAACAACTACAAAAAGAAGAAATAAATAAAATGGATAAAGAAAGAATAAGAGAGAGAGTTATAGAACACGAAATGCATTATGAAAGCAATGAAGATGACAACACTGTACATGTGGTAAGAGGTAACACCTTCAGAGTGCCTCCTCATTTCCCAATTCCTCTTCCTCCCATAGAAACACCTTTGCCATCCGGATGCTCCACCTTGGACACCGCAGTAAGCTGCATTAATGCCAAACTTACACAAATACCACCAATTTCAGATCCAAATCTAACAAGTCTAGACCTCACAGGTAAGTAAACACTACATTATTTTTTGTTCATCAATTAATACTACCCCTTCTCAAATCCAGCCAAAATTAGCATTAACACAGCGTAGTTTTTTATCATAAAAATGTATTAGAATGAATTTTACAGCTAAACCTGAAAGAAAACAAATATGACTGTATACAATTACTATTTATAATACAACTATCTCCATATTTTTCATGTACAATACTACACAACTCAGATGCATACTGTAAATTGTAATTCAAGCTGTTGTCCTGTTTTCTGTCCTAGGAAACAGTATCACTACCATCCCAGATGAAGCATTCAATGGCATACCTAATCTGGAATGGATTGACCTGAGTAAGAATAATCTTACCTCTTCTGGCATAAGTCCACAAGCATTCAAAGTAAGAAAGTTTTATTGTTTGTTTGTTTGTTTTTCTCTCTACTATCTTATGATTATTTCTTGTTTGAAGTGAGTTTGTCCACAACTGAGAGACAGATTTTCAGTCACTGGATCTAAAACAGTTTGCACCTGCTATGAGTAACCCCTAGAGGCATTCGAATAACATTCACTAAGTATTAACTGCCATATAACTACATGTGAAAAACAATCTTGTGTTGATACACTATCAGTTGCAGTTTAGAAATGTTAGAAGAATTTCATATTCCATTAATAACATCCTGGATATTCATGCGCAAGAGTTATTTTTTGTCACTGCATTAATTCTGGAAAGCTTAGGCCTTTGTTATCCAGAAAGGATCTCTAGTCACAGGTGACTGACATACATCAGTCCAAGTCAGGAGAAGAAATATAGATGCTTATGATCAGAATTGCTGCAGGATGCCCAACCTGAAAAGTTGATATCCTCAATCAAGCTCTTTAGAAGAAATGTTGCATCAAAAACACATTAGCATGACTGACACTTTTGTTAACAGCTACCATAAGGAAAACAAAAATAGATTTGATAGGCAAAAACCATTTTCTTATTCAAAACACATAACACGACTACAATGCTGCCAAAAATGCAACATCCTCGAAACGAGTATGCTTAATTAACCAGTAACAAGGACCACACTATATTTTATCTAGGTTTTTTACACCCTGATAATCTGATTTCTCCCCTTTCCCATTACAATAAAGATCCTGAAAAAGCTAAAACGCTTGTATTTGGATGGAAACATGCTGGTACATATTCCCTCTGAATTACCATCAACTTTGGAAGAAATAAAAATTAATGACAACCGCCTTCATGCCATTGATGAAGACACCTTACAAGGTATTTAAGAAATTAATACTGGTCACATCAAAAGATTAAGATTCATTTGAAACTATCTACTTGATAATAATTGCTTTAAGGGCAGCAAAGCTATAGAGATTTCGGGAAGAGCAGGAAGATATGAGTCCAAAGGCAGAAGACCATACTCCTAAGTGACTAAAGACCAGTGGAGACCTCGGTGACATTACTCCAAATGTCTTCTGTCCTCAACCATTAAGAAATAAGGCCTGAAGCGCAGAACTATCCACAAGTCTTAGAGCTGCCTTCTTTCCCATTCTGAACAGTAGAGAAGAGCATAAGGAACAACCATCTGTAAACCTCTCAAATTCCACTAACTACCAACAAATGCAACTCTATGATTATGGCATTATAATTTAAAATCTGTTTAGAAAAACATTTTAACTGTTGTGAACAGAATTTTGTAAAGCTAAAATGGCTAAATTTTAAATGTGATGTGTTTTAATAAGGTAAGAGACAGCATTAACTAATTGATCTTCCAACTTTTCCTCCTCAGATTTAAAGAACTTGGTCACCTTGGAATTAGAAGGAAATAAACTTAGTGAAGCAAATGTCAGTCCTTGGGCCTTCTTTCCTTTGAAAAGTCTCTTGTATTTACGTCTGGGGAGAAATAAATTCAGAATTATCCCACAAGGCCTTCCCACTTCTATTCAGGTAAAAAAAAGAAAATAAAAAGGCAAATAAAAAAAGGGAGTAAGGTATATTTCAGATATTTCTTTTTTTTCCCTTTTTTTTTTTTTTTTTTTTTTTTTACTTTTCTTTTTTAAACTAATGATTACTACCAAATTATTACTTCTAGAAATTTACTTACATACCAACTCCATCTTCAAAGATGTCTAAGTCTGAATTTCTCTAGCACACTCTTACAAAATAATGTAACCTGCAAGGAAATTTAGAAAACCTGTGCCACTGTTGAGGTGCTCATCATTCACCTTGCACACTAGACACAGATAGGTCTTAGTGCCAGGGCTTGCTCCACTTTTGGTTACTTTACAGGTCAGCAGCAAGTATATTCAGAGCTCTAGAAAACATGACTAAAGGAACTAAGATTTATCTAGTCTGCAGAGGAATACATGACTAAGGGAACTAAGATTTTTCTAGTCTGCAGAGGAGAGAGTTAAAGGAAATACCGGCAACAATTTCAAATATGTAAAAAGTTTAAAGAAAATTGCAAATAGAAATAAATTAGTTCCTATATCAATTGGCTAAACAACTGTTTTTTAGAAATAGGTTAAATAAATCTCTATCAGGAATAATGTAGTTATAATTAACCCTGCTTTGCGAACAGGAGGAGGAAGAGGACTTTTCGAAGATGCATGTCACTTATCTATTCTTATAGCAAACTAAAAATAATTTACAATATTACTATTCAGGGTTGTTTATTTCCCTGCCCCCAGACCACTGATTTATCTAAAATTTATGTTCTCAGCCACTTTTATTCTATTTCACATCTCACTTACATTGAAAAATGGGGATTCTGAAAGTCATACCAGAGCTACAAACTGACTCTGATTCAGCCTATAACTTCTTTATGTAGAAGTTAACAGTTGTGCCATGTAACATGAATGACACCTAACAACTGCATCCTTATTTTGCAACAGAAACAACAACATATTTGCTTTCACAGATTTTCTTTGCCCTTGTAGGAGTTATACCTTGAAAATAACCAAATTGAAGAAGTATCAGAAATTTGCTTTAACCATACAAGAAACATAAATGTCATTGTGCTGAAGCATAACAAATTAGAAGAAAATAGAATAGCACCTTTGGCTTGGATAAACCAAGAGTAAGTATCAATCATTTAAGACATGCTTATTTTTTCTATATTATTGATAACAAAGTTAATGAAATTTCATTTGTACTTTATTAAAAATAATTCATAATTTAATAAAACTTCAATAAAATAAATTTTATAATATAGTCCATTTAGTAGTATGTTTAATATAATTTATAGTAATGTACTTTAATATCAAATTGCATTTTATTATCTTTAACTTGAACAAAATCTTGGACATCTTTGCTATCTTTGTTTCCCTTAACTAGTTTTTCCTAATTTCTTTGCTTAAGTTATGTAATCTAGAAAATATTTAGATTCATCTTAAAACAATATTACAGCTCACATCCATGTCACATTCAACACTAAGTACCTCTTCTTACCAATCAAAATGAACACTAGTTATGGATAATATTCCATACAATTAATCAATGTTTTGGTATTAATAATGTTAACTCACAGATAATTTTAAATTAATTGAATATTTTCCTGGCCTTGTTTCTCATTAGATTAGTAATTGCCTAAGTTAATGAGCTGAAGGGAAGACTGTGCAGCCCAAGAACAGAACACAGGCGGTGCAGGCAACAAAAAAGAAAGGAGAAACAGGCTATACACTTCCAATTCCTCCTCTCATAACGTCAGCCTAGGCTGACCACAGGAATGCTGATCTGTGACAGAGCTGCCCAAGGTGCTTTTGCCACTTGTCTCCTCCACCAGTTGTTCGTTTGAATCTCTAGAAACAGTGCTGATGACACAGGCTAAATTAAGTAGTTTGACAGACAGCTTATACCCTGCTTCTGTAACATGCAACAGATTATGTACAAAAAGGTTTCTTGGGTTGCATAAGCGTCTTAGCTGAAAACATAATCTTCAACAGTCTGAAATTTAGAAGTTCTGCAGAAACAACAGGAATCTCTGAACCTAGGTTACATGTAATTCTAACTAAACTAAGAGAACAACCCCAAATCACTCTTTTATACAAAAACAATACTCTAAAATTTCAATACTTAAAGCATATGCAATACTCAGGTAATTTGCTAAACTCGCCAGGGTACCTTGCCATAGCTTGGCAGGCTGCAGGACAGTTGCAGTCCTTTCCATTCCCCAATTTGCAAACGATGTGAACTGAAAATTGGGACACGGTTACTAACAGCTTCTCTCATTTCTGGAAGCCAAGCGCATGCGAATGCCTCTGAAACAGTCATTTGCAAGAACAACTCAGTTTAAAATAGGCTTTAGAAAAAAAATAAAATAAAAATCCATGTCAACAGGATAAACAATTAAGTCCCAAGTTTAGTATATGTTTTCTAGCACATGTATTCTAATTCTGCAATGCTTATCAAACATAGATTAGTCCTTTAGGTTTCCACTTCATTCAAGTCAGTCTCTCTACTCATATGAGTGGATTACTCATCTTTCATGGAAAATATTACGCTTAATAAGCAATTAATTACTTCATTTCTTTCTGTTGTCAGGCTAGTTATGTCTGCCCACATTCCATAAAATGTGCTCTCTTCCATGAACAGAAAAAAATTTCCCTTGGAAAATTACTTTCCTTGTAATCACCTTCAGTGCTATTTTGTACAGAACATAACATTAACAATGCAGTATATTATTTTGTTTTCATTCCATTTTTTTTCCCTCCATTAACACAGGAACTTGGAGTCAATCGATCTCTCTTATAATAAGTTATATCACGTTCCCTCCTATCTGCCAAAATCTTTACTACACCTGGTACTCATAGGAAATCAGATTGAAAGAATTCCAGGATATGTCTTTGGTCATATGAAGCCAGGGCTGGAATATCTCTACCTGTCCTTTAATAAACTCACTGATGATGGAGTAGATCCTGTATCATTTTTTGGAGCATACCGCTCTCTGAGAGAGTTGTTTTTGGATCATAACGAATTAAAGTCTGTGCCATTTGGAATTGCAGAAATGAAAAAATTACATTTTCTAAGACTGAACAACAACAAAATAAGGTAATCATAAACTCTTTGTTAAAATGATGGCAGTAAAATTAATCTCGGTGGTGGCCAGTGACAGGACAAGGGGTAATGGGTACAAGTTGAAACACAGGAAGTTCCATCTCCATGTGAGGAAGAACTTCTTTGCTGTGAGGGTGACAGAGCACTGGAACAGGCTGTTCAGAGAGGCTGTGGAGTCTCCTTCCCTGGAGATCTTCAAATCCCGCCTGAATGCCACCCCATGCCACGTGCTCTAGGTGTCCCTGCTGGAGCAGGGGGGTTGGACTAGATGATCTCTAGAGGTCCCTTCCAACCTCAACCATTCTAGGATTCTGCGTGATGCTATAACAAAAGATATGCTTTAAGAACTACTTTATTTTAAGTAGAGGAACTAATTCTGAGTTTTCTACTACTCTTTTCTGAGAGTTACATAACCAGAGAAAAGCAAAGCATGCTTTCACCTCTCTCATCCTTCTTGAAAATGCACACAGAGGTCCTGAGCACCAGTTCTCTCCAGAAAATGAATCTGTAATACAGCTTGGGCTACATATCCATTGGTAGCTAAATTCAATAGTCCCAGCAAAGCACCAGATTTTCCTGCTCTTATATTAAAGACTGAATTGGCTACAAAATCAATAGACTTTAATAGTCTTCAGCTGCTCATGGCCACTGAAAAAGCCTTTCCAGAATGTTTAGTCAGCCAAGAATCACTTGAGACAACCGTATTTTAGCGTCGTGCTTTTCATCACCATTACAGAGACACACAAGGTGATCAAATTATGCCAAAACTGTTAAGTTAGGCACCTTCTCTCTCTGATTTGTACAGTTTACAAAGCAAAGGAGTCAAAAGCAATGATCTTATTAAGCATGTTATATAGAAGAAATTTCATTCAACACTGGCTGGTATTTTCCTCGGAAAAACTAAATATGTGAGAAAACAATGCAAGGAGAGGCATTAAAAAAAGAGTTACATATATGTCTTCAAAAATACATTACTTAGAAAAATAAACTTGCTTTTCTTTTAATAGAAAGCATCTGTGAAATAAACTGTGAAGTTGTGAGTTATCTTTAGTAATTAAAACAAAACTCCTCCTACACTACCACAGGACAGTCCCTCCAGAACGTATCTGCAGGACTCATCCCACTGATGATGATGACGACGATGATGACAGTGAAGAGGAGGAAGATCGAGACTCACGTTTGGAACACCTTCATCTTGAAAACAACTATATCAGGACAAGACAGCTATCACCGCATGCATTTTCATGCATAAGATCTTATTGCAGTGTTGTTCTCAAACCACAGAAGAGCAAATAAGCATCCAAATTTTGCATTGCAAGCCCTATCTCTAAAACCAAGAAAAAAAAAATGTTATTTATTCCCCGTTACTAACGGCTCTTATTTCTGATTTAAATCCTTCTCACTACTATATATAAGAGAGCAAATTATTTAACAAAAATGGGACTGTATTTCCAAGACAGTTTCATTATATAAGTATTAAACATAAAAATACAGGCTCAAGACTATCTCATAAATACAATGCATCAAACTGCTGCCAGTTAAACCTTCACCAGTTTGGACTTCAGAAAGAATTTAAGTGATCACTTAACTTGGTCCTGTCTGCTTTGATTTTCTGAATTTAGAACACTTCAAAATAATACATATAAAAGACTTCAAATTGTGTACACTCTGATATGGCAACAATCAGATGTCTTAAGAAATGGATAGAAGTGGAGAAATCTTCCTACCAAAAATCAGGCAGTGATAAATACTCTATCAACAAAAATTTTAAGGAAAAGCTGGTTAAAAACACATCCAGACAGAAATTAATTGCCCTAGCTCTTCAGATCTTGTGCTGAAACACTAGAATTTTTCAGTCAGCTCTCCAAAACCAACCTGCCAAACTGTATTTGAAATAGTTTTGACAGAGAGTGGTAGACCGACCCCATTCCCTTGTATAGTGTAATGCTCCCATTTTTCTATTGTATAAGGTAGCAACTGAAAAACACTGCCTATTTTAATTCCCACTTTCAGCTGTTAGTGGCTCATGGGAAAGTTTCTAGATAATCATAAAACACCACTGTAGAGGCTACATTGAATATCAGTCATACATTTGACTTTGATGGCTCAAACTGGTCTCTGATTCCCTAAAACATAGTTCAGTATCTTAAGTACTCTTAAGCAGTACTTTCTCAAAGGAGTAGGATGGTGGTAGGAGATAATTACAGATGACTGGCTAGTAATTTCTCAGGAAATTACTTTCCACATTTCCCTGAGCTATTTTGTGATGTATACAAAAAAAAAATGCTGTTTTCTCCAGTACTATAGGTCTAATCATTTCTTCTGAATAGATGGGAACAAAGGCTGAAATGGCTCAACAGAGGGATTGATGTTTTAAGTGCTGTAATCAACTGCACACCATAAAAGCCTCTAAGAATGCGTATCAACTACTGCACCGCAATTTTTTTGTCCTCACTCTAGAATTGAAGGTTTCATGATACATTTTCCACACATCTCAATCTACTGCCAATAATAATGCCATATAATCAGCACAAACATACTGTTTAGACAACATGTAGCCAACAAGGACCAAAAATTTTAGTATAGTAGATAGCATATACGGATGCAACAGCTGAATTCTGTTTTCTCTGAAGCTAAATAACCAAAATTCCATTGCTCTGTTGCAAAGTTCTCTCTTATTCAAATAAATTATGTCTTGCAAGGTACAATAGTACTTTATCTGCAGTCAGTCAAAATATAATGTACTTTTTGTAAGAAACGATCCTAAGATATGTGGTCTTCTGTAAAAAGATTTCTTTGGATACTTTGTTTCATTAAAATATGGTCATAATCCTTATAGTAATGATTTTATAAGCTTGGTAAAGAACTTACAAATTCAGCAGGTTGAGCAAAACTCAGCAGGCTGAGTTTAAATGTATAATATTCTGTTTTGGATGGTTTGATTTCACTGTCTATGCATTCTCAACATTTGAATCCTTAGTCTTCGATTTTGGCTACTTTTGAATACTTTTTTGACAGAATATGAAAAATTAAGTTATTAAAAAGATGCATTTAGATTATTGCTAAATAACATCAGGCTTACTTCTGCAGCACTGCTGAGCAGTGCTTTCAAAAACGCAGCTGTACTAAGTGTTTGGAATATACAAAGTGTCCCAAGGGAGGATTTTCAGGTAAACATGCTTCTGTATTACTCCATTTTATGTATTCTTAAAATAAATTTAAGCAGAACACCGACTGTGTGGAACTCTCATTAATCAGCTGCGACTATTAGTGATTCCAAAGATGAACGCATGATGAAAACTATAAATTACAAGAACATGAAAAATGTTATGTGTCTATCAGTTAATTAAACAGAATGATATGCTTTCTTGCAAACGATTGTAGAAGAGAAAAGAAATTACAGTGCCATTGTCAGCTCCTATTTTAGAGAGAACCCTCTGAAAACAAACAAGGAGATACCCCTACATCCAATTCTTTTCATTCAATCAGATTTTTTTTTTCGCCAAGCTTGATCTTACAAGAGCTATGACAAAATCTCGACTGGACATGGATGTGGGAAGAAAAGAAGATATCCTCTTATGTCAAAACTGTAAGTCACTCAGCTTTGCCTGAAAAAAGAAGGGGTCACTACGGGCCATAAAATCATCCAAAACAACAAGGTAAATTTCACTCAGTATCTTTTGCTTTAAACACTACAACAATTTGGTTGCTCTCTTATGGAAAGATATCAATATACTTTTAACACATCTTTTAACAATAAACTTCTAACATGTCAAAGTGACAATTTTTTAGAACTGCTATATCATGGCAACAAAACAAACAGTTGGTCCCTTCTGTTGTACAGTCATACAAATGTTAACTTGTTGAAACTCTCATGGGAAAACATGAAGTACTGTGTTCATGTTCTCATGTATAAAACTTTTGGAGAAAACAAGATTTTAACTAGTAAAGTATTAGTAATATGAGAAAATATTACCAAAACCATTTTACACTATAAACATGATGACTTTCTTCATAAAGTCTGCAGACTGTAAACTTGTAAGAGCTTCACAAGAGCTAGTGTTCTGGAAATTGGAAACTTCCTAAGCTAACTCATGATAATCACTACTTATTTGGAGATGTAGACACCTAACAATGCTTGTATCTGCCTATATATCCCATATCCTCTTCAGATATACAGTCTGAAACAACCAACTGCAGGTCAGTTCTATTTAAAATGCAGAAAGCAGCAATAAGCTTGCAGTATTAACATTTTTTTTTTTTTTTCTTTTGGTATGCCCACTTATTGCTCAAATTATTTATCCAGTTTTGGAAAATACAATTTGAGTTCCAATCACTGCTCTGAGGGATTCAGAACCATACTATGACATTCTGGTAGAATGTCCTACTGTCAGAGATAAAGTCTACTTTGGAGAGAATGCAGAGCTTTAAAGAGATCTACATTTACAGTGGTTGTATAGGAAACATTAGAAGTTCCAGTCAGAACACAGCAATCAAACACACTCCCTAGCCTTATCAGGAGTAAAAGCTGCACAGCAGTAGCTCTTGAAAAGTGACAAGCACCTATCCAAATAGGTGAATTAATCATAAGGTGGACTAATTTGAAAGAGATACATTACTGTTTTCTGATGAACAAAAGAAATCCCTGCTGTTATTCCTTATTTAGTAACATTACCCTCCTATTACAGCTAGTTACCATTAAATGCAAAAAACCTCTATTTCAAAGGCAAAGGCTTTAATTTTATTTCTCTTGGCACACTGTAAACCACTTTAAATGGGGAAAAAACAGCAGATGTGGAATAAGAGATCTGGTTTAATGATGTCAACAACTTCTGTACAATTGCAAAGCCCAAATATTGTGGAAAAATGTTGGAACACATTTTCCATCTAAAAGTAGGGAAGACGTCAATTACAAAACTCTAAGATGTATTAAACAGATCTTCTTTTCCACATAAAGAAATCTGGAATAATCGTTTGATCAAAATGCATTTAGCTTTTTAATTTTCTAAGAAACTAACATTTTTCAAAAAGTTTTATACTAATGTAGGCATCAAAGAACATATTCAAGTGCTAGCAAGAGTTATTTTAACAATACTGTTACAAATACTACGCTGGGAATCAATGAAATACGTGCATTTGATGTAGCTAGCGTCCAAGGGCTATTACACATTTAAAGATCCTTGCTTGAAGACATATTGTTCCACATGAAAACATCACAAGGATAAATCCATAAAGACTTAGCACTGTTTTCTCCTTTCTCTTTTTCAGCTGAAGAAATATAGACTATCAAGTGGAACATTTCAAAAACATTTCCCATACGTAGGTTACAAGATGAACAAGTTGTAACAGTTATTACATCACTTTGTTACCCCGGGGAAACATTCAGATACCATTATGCCCACCTAGAAGAACTTACATAGGTGAGTACACTACATAAAACACTTCTGGTCAAGCCATAAAACAATTCATGACAATTTATCATCTATTTCTAACCCTGAAATATAGCAGATAGTAAAGCAAAAATAGACCAACATATATGTTAGCTTTATGGTATCAGCTTTTTCAAGCAATAAATGTATTTTTAACTTAAAACTTGAAATAAAAGTGTAATGCTTTGATCAGGAATGGCAGAAGAAAATCAGGCTGTCTCAGAGTAAATCTCAGGAAGAAATGAAATACAGTTGTCTTAAAATCGCACCTTAATTTGCTTTAAGAAAACTAAAAACAAAGTAACATCATGAACTGCAATACTCTTTTCTGGGGAACTATTTTTGGTCCTTGTGAGAGAGACTGGAATAGATGAACTCTGATCTGATCCAGTGCAGCTGCTCTTACACTCTTACGTACTTTACAGACAGCCTTGTCTGCGTGCTGCTGCGCCCAGTTGTGCACATTGCCATTATCAGCCTGTGAACACAGTATACACAGCGTCCCAGTCCGCAGTTTGGTCATTGCTGAGAGGTTTCTTTGCACGATTCACAGGGGCCTCTTCTCAGCAGTCGAGTGTACCTGAACATTCTCACCAACGAACTGGGCACCATGGGCCTGAGTTTGCCAAGATCCTGCAAGCTATAAGAGATGGGAGGGGAATCTCACCTGACGAGGGAGGTGGGCTGGATCGCTGCTGACTGCTTTAACCTCTTCTCTTTATGAATACAGACCTGTATGGTCCTCTGGGAAACACAGGCCCCCAGGGCATATGTGAATCATTCTACTCCAGTCACTGCTTGAAGCTAGAAGAAAAGTTTGACCTCTGTTTCCACAGACCTCTTTCCTCAATAACCTTAGATGGGAATCCAAACGGCAAAATCCCTAAGCCCAGCTGGATGGCTGACAAGAAGTAATTTTTACTTATTTTCATGTTGCTATCCTACCATCCCAGTGAGGTTTACCTAGGACAATTATTTCAAAGGTATATATTTGGAAATCATAATTTTGACAAGGTTTTTCTGGGAAGTGTTGTTTGGTATCCCCGCCAAGT
>VZSV01000005.1:1348664-1366839 GCA_013398735.1 Nothocercus julius
GGTATTAGGATCAAGGCAATTAATTAGTTCCAACAACACTTATACTGGACTCAAAACACTTGGGGCGTTCAGGAGTTAAAAAGATTTAGCCATTCTCTTTTCATATTAATGCTAAAAGACAAGGATCAAACCCAAACTTATGACTGTGTCAACCGTAACTCCTATAAGAAGGGACTAAATACTCAAGAGCTGAATGAACTCCCCAAAGCAATGCTCTTCCATGCTTTGAGACATCAGTAAATTAACTTTTTCATGGATTTATGAATCAAAGTAAATTCAAGCATTCACAGTCATGTTATTTAAAAGGTTCATGTTTAAAAGCTTTTATTTTACTCTAAATTTCTTCTTTAGTCATCTGTTATTCTATAAGGAATTTCTCACAGCCACTGACTACAGGATTACTGTGGTCTGCTGCAATTTTTATTTCATTTGTGTTTAATTCTTAGCACAGGATACAGAGCTCCACACAGTTGTGGAGCAATGCAAATATCTATCTAATTCATAGCTTCTGGTTCAGTTTATTTGTATTAACATGCACTGAGTTATCAAGACCACATAATAGGGTACTTTCTTTTCTACAAAGCTTCATTTTCTACCTCTAAGCAGTTCTGCTGAAGTCAGAAAAAGAAATTTTCATGCCAAGTGTGTAGAGTATGAGTGCATATAGAGCAAACTGCAGGTTTACATGTGGTACTGCTAAAGTAGATCCATGTTTCTGTATGGGAACTCTTCATGATATCAATTCATAGGGGAAAACACATAAAAGCTGACATTTTTTTCCACAAGACAACTGGTTTTCTCAAAGGAGTAATACTGAACGCAGCTGTGGAAATACCAGATATTCAACAATTCTGTCAACCAAGAAAAAAATTTCTAAGCGAATTATGTAATAGTAGTTTAAAAGGATTAAAATGAGGAAAAAAGATTAAATTTTTTCACAGTAGTTTCTCAAAAATCCTTAAAATCGACCTTGCCACTACATTTTATTCTTCATTCTCATGTTGTCTGTTCAACACCTTCATAGTTAGAGGATAACTGTACTAAATATTTTATAGTTCATTTCCAATGTATAATTATAAAAACACAAAAAAAAAAAAAAAAAAAGAAAGAGAAAAAAAGCACACATGGATACTTGCTTTTAATGCAAGATGATTCAGAATTGTCTTGATTTCCTCCCACTCTTTCAGACAGAACAAATGTTTTCCAAGCTCAGCATACTTTGGCTCTCACAACAGAGAGCTCAGGAAGCATGACATTTCCTCTTTCAATTAGACCAATTACTTTTTGAACCTATACAAAACATGAAAATGAACAATCTAACACATTTCCACAGCTAAACTACATGCATTTCCTTTTGTTTGTTTTGAGCCTACAATAGGTCATTTGAGGCGACATATTTTTTTAAATTGGAAAAGGCAAAACACTCTCCATTTCCTTCTTGATGACATATATGATTGAACAGATCCCTATTACCTACATGCTGCATTTTTTTGGAAAACTTTCTTGATAATTTAAAAATCTTTCCTCCGTACTGTGTCTGATAATGTCAGCAATGAAGAAAACATTGATGATTTCTCCATTTTAATTAAATTTCTTTCAAATATTCTGAGCAAAGAACAGCCCATGGTTTTATGGGAGGATATATTTTCCATGTTATAAAACGTTTGGTATTTAAAGTATAACAAAACCATAAAACCATAGTATAGTGGAGATACAAATCATTTTCTGACAAATTACCAGAGTTGTCTGTTTGCTTATTAATACAAACATGCACAAACACACACACAAACATATGGAAGTAAGTTTACTTATCCAAGTCAAAGCTATTTAGTATTGTTGTGGGAGGAAAAAAAAAAAAAAAGAAAAAGAAAAAGAAAAAAAGAAATTATCCTTTGTCTGATCTCTCTGTTCAAGAACTAAATAATAGCTTCTGTTTTCAAATAGTTTTACAAAAATAAAACCGTCATTTTCCATCCATACCACAACTTAGTATGTAATTACAATATATGTTTTCTTTCAAATTACATATATATTTCCACTGAGTGGTCAAAGTAACTTCCATTATCTAATGAAAAAGAAGAAATGTAATGTAAAACACTTCAGTGAACCAAGCACGTTAACCAAAAACATTCCTATATTTTCAACTAAAAACCTTTAGAAATAGCATACTAAGATGCCTATCAGACCATTCTGATCTGTCTGGTAGTTGTTATAAGGACTTAGAGCGTAACTTAATAGTTTTTTTTTTTTTTTTCCCCCCTCATGCTTTTTATATTAATGGTTTCTGAAAAATTCTGCTCTATTGCCCATCACAGCACACCTCTGGATGGATCAAAGACAAGGGAGACTGACCTCATTCATTCCCAGATTGAGAGCCATAGACCTTTGCTACTGCATCGAAGTGGCCATGTTTGTTAGAGTCCATAGCAGATTCAACTTTTTCAGTCTCATATATTCACAGAATAGGGCCAAAGACATCTGTTACTTACTCTTAAGACACGCAGTTTTTATTTTTTTAATATTTAAGATCAAGTAATACTACAGCTATGGAACCTCAACGTGTTTCTGCAAGTTTTTATTTCAACCATCCCACAGTAACAAACTCTGCATTCCAAAACTTAAAATAAATCAAGTTTAGCTTGGAAACCTTCCTAGAAATATTTGGTACTTTTTCCACCTGTAAAATGGTACCTACTCAAATTACCAAATAAAACTAAATTTTCTTTGTAGTGTGACTAACATTTCTTTCTTTTCAAGAATAAAAAGATGCAGATGCTCAAATCAACAGAAATTTAAAACAGCTAGCACTTTAAATGCTGCCTTTAAAGTTCAGGGCAATATAAATCTAGCAAAAGGGTGTGTATAAGGAAACTATCCATACTGTTTGTTAATAAAAAGAGAAAACTGACAAAAAGAGCATGTCCTTACTTTGGAGGTCATCAAGTCTTTTTGTTTAAAATTGTCTAACTTTGACAGAGCAAATATTTGATATGCTATGAGGAAATATGCCCAGTCCAGTTTGTATTCTGAAACAGAAATTTTTCCTTTAGAAATTACCTGAATGATTCAGTAGTTTGGCACTGGCTGCAAAGCTTTTTATTTTAACTACTGTTTGACTTTCCATGAAAGAATGTCTGGTGTTTCCAATGCCCGTAAGACAGTTAAGGACCCATACTCCAAAAGAGATTCTCTTATATTACACAGACTTGTAAATAGGATCAAAAGAAAGACCTGCACAGAAAGCAAACTATATCAAGATCTCCAGTCACCAAGCAGGTTACTTTGCAGCCAGAGAGGTTTCCTATTCCAGTGCACAGTTTTATAGGAACATCAAGGAGATCAGCATCAAGGTGGGAATAAGTCAGCTGGGGGCTCCTTCAGCTGTCATTCCAGCATGCAATGGTTTGAATTAATCTATGGCCTAAGGTAGGACAGTGCTAACGTACTTTCCCCTAAGGCAACGTAAACTATCTGCCAGACTGAACCACTAAAACTGTAACAAGAAGTCTTTCCATCAGTGGTTTTCAGCAGCATCTGAGAAGTCTGACCATCAAATGGATGCATGTACATTTGCACTTGGCTTTACACTTTTCCTATACGTGATCTTCTAATACACAGGGTATGAACTGCCATCAGTTTTACATGTTGCTAATAAATGCAAGAACTGAAAGATTACGTGATTGCAAAATTAAAAGTATATTTTGTTGCAGTTTCTAAAACAGTCACCAAAAACACTCAAGAATGTTAGTCTCCATTAACCAGCAAATGATTACTTGTGCATTATCTTAAATAACTATTGTTGTTTTACATATTTCCAGGGAAATACTGAAGAATCAAGATGCCTCACAGAAGCTGAAGAATATCTTTTTTCCTATAACCAACTTGTTTAAATGGCGCATTTCAACTTGATAAAAGCCAGAACTTAACTGAAACCAAAACATACGACTGCACTACCCACGGATTGGTTGTGAGCATGAAAGGAGTATGTCATGTTAATAAAATGTTATGAGCATTCTCCAAGAGAGATTTGTGCAGTTGATGTTAGATTCATCATTTTATGTAAACCACATTTATAAACACTGCTAGTCAATGTAAAAGTATTTATTTTGACTTGCAATAACAAATGTACCCAAGATGAACTTAAAAAAAAAAAAAAAAAAAAAAAAAAAAAAAAANGTGAAAGCCACATATGGCAGCATATGCTTGCTTGCATATGTGCACATATTAAGAAATGCAAATATAGTCACCTCCAGTAAAGAAATCAAAAGAGCATTTTACTTCAGGGATGTGATCTGCTGCTTCTAAAACACCATACATTGTTTTTTTTCCACTTTGCATATTTTACCCTAATGAAAAGCAGTACTCTGAAGCATTACATACTCAATGTATTATTCTGCTTGACTTCAAAAGCTAATTCATACAAGTAAACTAAATATTTTAGGGCAAGGTAGACTTCTATTTTTCAACCAAATCCCTCATTGGGAGATACAGAAATCACTGGAGCAGCCTGAACAAACTGTCTGATCTCCTATAATTTTTAGTTAGTTTAGTTTAATTTTTTTTTAGTAATTTAGTTAATTTTCTTTTTAAATTACATAAGGGCTCCTAGGAAAACATACAAACAGATGCTTGCATGGAAAAGACCCTCACACTAGTCTCTATATAGTAGTATCTCTCTCCAGTAGGATTCAAACTTCACAAATTAAATGTCTGTGGCAGAAGTGTTTCTATAACAGATTATTAGAAAGAGATCACTGTTCATGAAACAGCAAAATGAAATGTGATGCCTGGGAACCATGTACTGTAAAAATATACTGTTGGGAACAATAACAAGGTTTCTTTTTAATTCAGCATTTCTACTCTTACAGTTACAAAAGTAGGTTTGCTTTATTTTTTTTATTAAACAACTTCCATTTTTTATGGTTCTGAAGATCCATTTTCTTTTTATGATTCTTTTTGGACCGTATGAAATATCAAAGAATTCAAAGGATGAATCATTGCTTGAAGTTGCAGAGTTAAGTATCATCATTTGGAAACTAGAGCAAAAGTGCTTCCCTACCTAAAGATACCTTAAGAGGTGAGTTGAAGTGTTAATTTGTAATGTAGGAGGAAACAAAGATTTTGAATTTCATTAATTTAGATAGATGAGAATGAATGTGTCAGAATTTGCTAGTTATGAATAGCTGAGAACAGTTATTCATTGTGCAAGACAAATGCTAACAGTAAGACAAAGTGTACCTTTAATAGTTTCTTCAGCCATATCACCTTAAATCAACTGTTTTATAACATAAGCAAGAAAGTAACATCTGACTCTACCCTCAAAAGGTAGCAGCTATATCCTTTAAAGAGCTGCTAGATGTGCTACTTAAGAACACAAAAATTGAGAGGCAAGTTGAAGCGGTGAAAACTCTGCTCCTTAGTTCATATACTGCAACTTGCATTCAGAGCTCCACAGCTGCCTACTGTGCTGGCTCCTGTAACGTCTTTGGGTCCAAAAGTTAAAAGTATATTGGAAACAGTAAGCTTGGAAAAGAATTTTGCAATAGTAGCTAGTTTTTAGTAAACTGGAAATATGTTCCAAGTGTATAAAAGAACATGCTCATATACTAGACTGGGAACAATTTGGTTATTTTAGTTTCTAGCACTGTCATTAACAGTCAATATCTAAAGCTCAGAACTTGGTAGCCAAGTGGACAAAAATAGGTGATTTAGAAGGCCATTATGTTAAGGATCAGAATACTAAACCTATTCCTGAAGATATTAAACAGCTTCACTATAGGAACAGCATTTCAGTGGAAGTAATATTTGCTATAATTCTATAGCATTGACACAATATATTCTACAGAACAAAAACATAAGCCATTATGAGAGAGGATGGTCACTTCCCCCCCCCCCCATTACTAATGAAAAGCTCTGCGTGTCAGCCTCAAGATGTGGCATGGATCTGATAAACCTGATATACACAAGAATGTGTTTCAATCACCAGAGTCAGCTAAAGGTAGAAAAATAACAATAAAAAATCCAAAATTGCTGAAAAAAATAGAATCAGCTGAAATTGCTCCTGATTCAACACTCCACTACTGAAAGGTGAAGTGAAAAAGAGGAATCCAATACATTAACCTCCCAGCCCTCAGGCCCTCTCTCTTCTCTTCAAGAGCCAAGAAGGCACTGGAGGTTTTTAAACAGCAATTTGACACAAATTTGCTCAAGTAAATGCATCCAAACCAACCCACTCAAAACACGGAGGAGTGTTTGCTTAGGAAGATTTGGTTTCTAAACACAGGGAACAAAATGAAGATAAATGTAATCTGAGATTTCAGAAAAGTTTAAGATCATCTCTCAATTATTTTATGTGGGAACGTGATTGCTCCTGAAACAGTAATTTCATCCTTTGGGACAAAGTGATAGGGAGAACATTTATCAGCATTCACCTATTCTACTAAAACTGGAACACACATGGAAGAACAAAGCAGCAGGTAACATAAGCTTTATCTTGTTTGGTATAATGGCACCAAAGTTTTAGTTTTTGGAACAGTATCTTTTTCTTCCTTAAGTAAATAACAGTAGACAAAATAACAAATATTCTACTTGAACTGTCATTTTACAAGCAACACTAAATTACATGGAGATAAAAAAAATTCTTTTTCTAGCCATTTTTTCTATCAAGGCCACTTTCAACATGGAAAGGCGCCAACAGGTGAAGTCAAACGTGCATGGACTTGGACAGACAGAATGTAACACTAGAGATTCAGGACATTATTTAGACTACAAGGCTCCCATTTTAAGCATGTTCAACTACTCATATATTCTGAAGAATATATAAATAGGCAGCCTACTCAAGCAAGCAATAAATAGCCAGATTTCTAAGTGATGTAATGTGAATGTCAGTACAAACAATGCAAAATTTAGCTTGAAGTGTGAGACTTTGTTTTAAGCTCACAGTTTCAATCTTTTATCACAGAATATTGTACATGTTGCTTCTGTTTAAATTGATATTTTCTTTCTCAAACACAATGAAATAAATTAATAATATTGACCAAGAAAATCTGTCCTACATTTTACATGCTTCACCTGACCAGATATTTGTCCACTAGAAGAGGCTGTATTTATACATAACTACACAAATCATTGATTTTACAACTTCATAAAGATTTGGTAATTTGCTGATCACTACAGTCTATTGCTTTACTCTTGCTACTGGCTATGACTTTCTATTTTTATTGAAGCCTTACTTTTTAGTAATAAAGGCCATTGAAATCATTAATAAGTGTGATGTCCTATCAGGAATTGATCTAAATGGACTTCAATGTACTTTCAATGGACTGGTGTCAACTATCATTAAACTACAGGTTTTACAAAGTCGTCCACTAGACGTCTAGAGTTAAGCCAGAAGTTTTGGCTGTGATACAGCCAGTGATGAAAAACATATGAGTAGTAACAAGTCGTCTTAATATCATTCTCCAGTACTAAGATGGGCTAATCTGCAGCTGCAGTTTACTCGGGTATCACCCAGGGTGCCAGGAGGATCAAGAAGTTTTAAAGTGGAATTTTTCTTTATACTTGCTTTCTATTTCACAGGACTCAGCCTAACTTCCCTACTTTTTTTTTTTTTTTTTTTTTTTTTTTAAAGAAATAGACTGGACAAAACCCTCAGGTGGATTATCACAGTGCTTCTGGAAGAACTATCAAACTTGCAAGGTATGTTGCATTTGAATACCTATTCTACTTAATCAGCAATGCAGAAATAAGCAACAGTCCTTCACTATCATGTAGATTCAATGATGCCAGGTAATTTAGAGTTAGAAGTACTCATTTTTAATGGAACACTTTAAAAACTACTTCACAGCTGAAATAATTCTGTATTTACTGCACTTGAGATCCAAAGCAAAAGAAAAATAATAAAAAGGCAACATTGAGCTATTTAACTACTAAACAATTTGTTAGATGAAGCTTCCTAACAACTGACACAATAAGCTCTTGTTTCTCAGTTATTTCAAGCTATGAAGATCTATCCTTCTATCACAATTGCTCTTATATTTTTAACTTTGAATCATCTTCCTATAATTAAAAAGTCAAGGAGATTTTTTTTAAAGTAGATACGAGTAATTAAAAATGAAACAAAAAAGACTGAATTATAAATAAGCATCTCTAAATCAAAATAACCTAAAAATATTCATAGATCATGTTCAGTAACATGAGTCAGTGTTTCCTCAGAAAACTAAGCATTCTATAAACATATGTTATTTTACAAATATGTTATTCATTACCATACTATATAACTTGAATACTGCACTATTTCGCAAGGCACAATTATTACCTTCAGTCATCTCACTGAGCAGAAAGCTTCCACCTAATTCCCTAAGCAACCTAAATAAATCAGTAGACAAAGAGTTAAACATAAATCCATTTATTTATGGAATGGGACAATGACTAATAGAACCAGAACTATTTTTATATATAGCTTTCAAAACAGCTACAGCCTTGCCTTTCTTTGGACAAAATCTGTGCACACTGTAATGATTTGTGTTATTAATGAACAGAGAGATTTTTCTCTGCCTCTGTAAAGACCTCCAAAGTGTCATTTAAACATTTCCTTTTCAGAAACAATGCTGTACAAATTTTGCCTCCCTACACAGGAACAGAAGTCAGTTCTAAATATAATTCTTAGTCCTCTTAAGCCTTAACACTCTACCTATTAACTCTTTCAGTGCCATAATTTATAAGACAACAAAAACACATGTTGCAGGATCTTGCTACTGGCATGAAACCACCAGGGAATTCAAACTTTTTTTTAGTGCATGCAGACATTCCATGCTAATGAAATAACTTTTGTCCCCACAAAAGCATTTTTCCCTCATAATTCAAACCAAGGATTTTCATGTCATAAAACTACTGAGCACTTTTGTGGGAATTTACTATTCAAAGTAAGTGATGTAAATTACTTTAAACATACTGATGTCACCTGCATTAAAATAGTTATAACTCACAAATACTATATTAAAATAATAACATAATAAAAAAAATCATATATTCCACATGTCACCTGGCATTATGACTTTTGGTAAAAATCACCCATTAGTTGGGATAAATATGTCCTGAACAGTAAGCACTGCCTGCAGGACTGCCAGGACCACGAGGACAGAGCTGTACCCGCTGTAGAGCTGTGTGTGTGCGCGGCAAGCCTGTACCTTCCCGCAGCCCAGGCAGGCCCCTCCCTGGAAGGTGGCAAGTGTTCCTGCCGGCAGCAGTTACTCCAGAGGTTTAGTGCTGGAGGAAGCGGAGGATTGTGGAGCAGCAGGTATGATGCAAGAACTATGTGAGCCATCTCTAGAATCACACCATTCTTATTCCAACTCATCTTAAATATTCCAGTCTGTAAAAAATGCAAATGCACAAGGACAGACGTTGTCCAAGCAATAACTATCCTGAATATTATTCATTAAAACTCTTGAGTTGGTTGAACAATTTGCATGCATCAAAACAGCTGTTCTGCTCTGTTCTTCCCTCTTATTCCTGTATACTTCCCCCTAAAACAGACTGTTCCAGCCGCTCCTTTGGGCTGGCTCTGATGCTCAGGCTGATTCACTTTTTTCACCCTGAAGGAATGCAAGGTTTTTCTTGCTCGTGTTAACTTTACCCTGTCGCAAAGGGCTCAGCAGCATCGGGAGGAGCCTGAGCAAAAAGCTGGAAGCAGAACCAGCCTCAAGTGGCAGCAGCTGTACTTCTGAACTCTGTCTTCTGAAACTAGTATTTAAACATTTCATGAAGTATTTCCACAAAGATCATTAGGACCTTGGATTTTTGATTTTTTTTTCTTTCTATACTCTTGAGGTTTAGGCACACAAAAACTTTGTGAGTTCTTGGAAGTGAACTGCAGTCAGAGTCCTGCTAGAGACCTATCAATATCTATTTACTGGGAAACTCAAAACTTCAGCAATAAAAAACAATGCAAAAGCTCCACAACCTCCTGCCTGGTTCTTTGGCCAGTGCAAACCAGAGTCAAACTTGGTTGATCTCCCTAACTATTGAGCTGATTAGCAATAAAGATTTCCTAAGGACAAGGCAGGAAGATGAAGCAATGGCTTTCTCTCTTCCCTCAAAAGAGAGAGAGAGAAAGTAAACAACTCACTCAGGTTTCCTCTGCAGAGGGGCTTTCTTTTTCAAGATATTTAACCCACAAGACTCAAAGCTTAAATCAGTCATATACTACAAAGTTGCTTTCAGAGAACTGTTTGTACCAGATTATTTTCCAAGAGTCAACATTAACGTCTAGTCCTACCAAAGCCTCAACTTTCTCATAGTTTGGGATTGCAGGTTTTTTGAATATTTGAACTGAAAAATACAGGTACTTGCAGGTGCAAGCATGGAAACAGATTTTTAAATACTTTAATTACACAGCTATCTAGTGCCAAATCCAGAGGAGCATTTCAGGAGCATATCTGAAACACAATCATTTAGGCATTGCAAAACTATACATCCAATGCCCATCTATTGCAAAAGTCAGCAGGAACTTAAAAACTAGATGTCCCAGGACAAGAAATGCACTACAGAACTTGACCCCCTCAATGTATACATTGTACAACAGCATTGCTCTGAGGAAAGCACAGAACATCTACCACTTTACTACACAAGCTGCCAGGGGAAGACCACCAGCTTAACAGCCTATCTCCAAATAATAGCACTGGGCCAAGAATAAGGAGAACTCGGAATCTGAAATGCTTCAAGCTCATCATCTCCTGACTGAAGTACTGGACCTGTTTCGCTGATGGGTGAAATGCAAGACTGATGGGGCCAAGGATTCAGAAGGTCTCCAGCCAGACGTGACTGCAGTTCCTGCAAACAAACCATTATAGGTTCCACATGTTGGACTCAGCACTGTTTACATTCAAAGATACTTTCAAGCAAAATTTGTAGCAGTCTCTGGGGTTGACCTTTGCTCCCCTCTTCGTTATTTTTTTTTTTTTTTACTCCAGTGACTCTTTCTCTGCCACATGCTCACCTATATAAAGAGATTAGCAACATTTCTATATCACCTTGCTGATTATGACCATATCCTATAATGTTTGAAATACGGAGTAATCTTTTAAATCACTATTTAGAGGAAGTGGGCAGCATCACTACTACCTCTTCCTGATACCTCATAAAAGATAAAATAGCATGCAAGTGATTTAAGACGTTTACATTACAGATTATCAAAAAGAAAACTGAAAAAATCGTAGAAGTTTCCAAATAAACTCTAACCTTGTTGCTAAGAGTATCATATGCAAACATTATTTTGAACACAAAAGAAAATAAGTGTGAAGCTTAAGAAACTGTTAAATGCTCCAGCAAAAGACAGAATATTTAAATAAGCACTCAGATGGAAGATTACAATAAATATGAAAGCTATAGTTCCTGTGAGATACAAAGTATCTGTGCTTTTGTACACAAATACCCCTACTTGGAAAGAGGTCACTTTCTATTATTTTTGAAAGGATAAGGCTTATAGACCTATAGCTATTAACTATTACTACTAAGCTAGTAGTATAGCAAAAACTAGCAACACTACTAGTTTTTTTTCATTTTATAAACCTTAAAATGTCTCAAGTAACATTAGTAGCAATGTAAGGAATACACAACATTCCAATACTGTTAAGAATCATATAAAATAAATATCAAAATGATCTTATATAAAGAAAAAGTTATTAAAAAGTCAGGTCAACATCCCTGTACAAATCAGTGCACTTATTTTCTGTGAATGACGCATGGCAACATGCCAACTTCATGAGATTTTTCAGCTATAAACAGACCAACAAGTATTTAATTAGGTGATTAACCAAGAATTGACATCCGTTTACTATTTCCCTAAAAGAATCTACAATAGTCAAAACAGAAACATTTTATAAACAGGATATCATAACAGCATTTAAAACAGCCCCTCTTGCTTTGTGTACTGTGCATAGTAAGACACAAAGTGCTTCCTGAACTGGGCTTGGGATGGAAACACTATAGAGTGAAGGCTTGAATTCTAAGGGTTTTTGTTTTGTTTTAAATGCAAGCTGACATTTGAATAAAACACCTCAGTCACCCTCTATAGCAGCATTTCCAAAGTATTGCCCAAAGAGAATTCTTAGATGACCAATAAATTAATCGGTTTCTATTTTATAGCAGTTCATTTGTTCTCACTATACTGAATTCTTCACATGCTGTGTGAAAGAGACTGGAAAAACTGAGATATGTCCAGCTAATGAACAATTTCAAGATTACTGAATTATTCCTTTTATAAAAGCTATTCCAAAATCACCTGTTAAAGGGCAGCAGCTACAATTTCTAATCAGTAACAAGCTATTTTGCTCACTCATTTCTTAAATCTTGCCTGGCAGAATTCCTGTGATCCTAACAGGATATTGCTCTGACTTCTTGTACCTCCTTTGTTCATTACATTTCTTATATGTTCTAGAGAAATTTCAAACCTAAACATCATATATGAAAATGCATCTATTAACAAAATTTAAAGACATTTCTTGTAATCTAGTGTGACTATGCACTGCTATTTTCAGGAAACAGCACCAGCTTCCTTGAGGCATGAAAGTCTATTGAGCAGTGGTAAAATATTGTTGGGAAATTCCTTACCTCTATTCTACTTTGTGCCCAGTGTCACAGGACAATTTGGTCAATGAACTTGATCAGTTTAGAATACGAACAGAGTATATAGAAAATAGTCAAATATTTTGAACTATGAATCCTCACTGCACAGGAAGCTTGACACACTTTCATTCAAAACTGGACAATTTAGACTCACAGTTCTCCCAGTCAGGTCTGGCTGTGAGAAATCTGCTGAAATCTGAACTCAAAACTTGAAATTTGAATGAAATGGAATGAACAGCTACAGTGAGGCAGTGTTACCTCACAGTGTTGTCTGTATTTTTCTAAAAACAATTTTACTTTTGTAAATTACTTTTACAATTTACAATTACTTTTACAATTACTTTTTTGTCCTCGGTAACTTTCTTCTCAGTAAAAGCTCTGTTTCTTCTTGGTGCTTTCTTCTCAGTAACCACAGCTATCTGACTAGGAGGTATCTGCTTTGGAGATGCCCTAACTGATCCAATGTCTTTCTGTCTTCCAGACTGAAGGACATCAGATTATTGAAGAAGGATCCTTTTTGGTTACAGGTAATCTATAAAGCAAACGGCTTTTATAGCATTAAATGCAAGTACAGTCCCTTTGGGCTGGCAATGAGGTACAGACCTCCAGACAACAGAACTAGGTTTTTAAAGAAATAAAAAAGCTTATTGGAAATATATTCACACAAAAGTATTGTCTTGCAGTTCATTTCTGGAGTTTCATTCAGTTACTGATGTTAAATGATGTGAATCCATAACCTGCAAACCCTTGCTGGAGAAGACAGGCCTGGTCAAATACAAAAGGAATACAAATGCGCTTGCATTAAAATGCAAAGGGGACCTTTTATCAGTAGGAAAACATGAATGCTTGGAATATGGGAAAAGCTGTTAAGCCTGAAAACTCAATCCGTTTTCCAAATTAGAATAAGAGGTGTTTAGGGAGTGTTCTGATGAATGCATTTAATATATTTCTAACTAAATATTCCCCACTTGTCTTGATGCAAGCAATGCACATGCACCCCATTAAAAATATCCACAGAGTATTCAGTGGAGCGTAGCAAATAAGTGAAGCAGTAAAATGCATTTATTCGCTTTTTCATATTCTTTTTTTTTTTTTAAACCACTTTTTGTCTTCAAGATAGGTTTCCCTGGTTAAAACAACATGAAAGAATATGTGCTCCTTCTCTTCCTGGCTTTGTGCTCTGCTAAGCCTCTCATCGGTCCTTCGTATTTAACACTAAAGAACATGATGCTCCAAGATATGGAGGAGGAAGAGGAAGAGGATGATGATGACAATTCTCTGTTTCCAACCACAGAACCAATTATACCACTAATTCCTTTTGATCTCTTCTCAATATGCCCCTTTGGATGCCAGTGCTATTTGAGAGTTGTCCACTGCTCCGATCTGGGTAAGAAATTTTATAATTAGGAAATAAAATTAACTTCTTTGGCAGCTCTGAGGCTGCTTATTTCACAAATGCAAGGAATGTGCAGTGGCAGGCAGGCCAGTCACGCTTTGTATGGTCTGCAAGAGCAGAAGCAGACCTCCTGAAATTACCCACTTAATTAGATTCTTTCATTACCCAAAGTATTTTCTTTTGACATCTGTTCTATGGCTGTTTGCATTTTCTTCCCCATCACACTCATCAATAATCACACTGTGTTTTTCTGTTTAGCAGTTAATTTTTCTGGACATGCATGAAAATATTTACAGTTTCTTTTATATCTCCCTTCATCGAAATAGGATTAACATCGATACCGCGTAACATTCCACGAGATACTCGCATGATCGACCTCCAAAACAACAAAATTAGAGAAGTCAAGGAAAACGATCTCCAGGGACTCACATCACTTTATGTAAGCTTGTTATTTTCTGACTTTTAAATCTTATTTAGCAAACTGAAATATTTCAATACTTTTAAAATACACGTGGTATTTTTACTCTCCAAGAGTATGTATATGGCTGCATATTCCAATGCTCATGTAAGACATGCAAGAAGTTTCTTTGAGCTGTAAGAACTATGATCCTCTCTACAACATTCAGGAAATACACCACATGCATCACTCCACAAACTTCCTAGGCCTAAATAAATCTTACGTATACAGAAAAATGCTTCCTGCATTTTAAAGGCTGCAAGGCAAGTCCTCCTCGTTTACCTGCTTGGCTCCTAGATATACAAAACTGCAATAGTTCACCGAACCTACTATTACAGGAGAACTAGATACATCTTCTGAGGAACATTTTCAAAAGTACCCAGGATACAACAAATGTGTGCTACTGAAAGTAAAGATAGAAATACAGTTGACAAGGACAGAAAGTAGACCACTACTGAATTCCTGAAGACAGCAGGTGCTATACCACTATTTTTAGCATGCTCAAACATGCACCTAAAACAGACCAAGATAATTACCACTAGCAACTGTTAAACCTTGACATTAGTAGTTCATAATAATCCCTTTTTACAATGAAAGAAAATAATTTCAGGCGCCTTGAAAGGCTCGATTAAGTCAATCTGCTTCAGAATGCATCGTTCCACAAGATGTCACTCGAGATCCAGTGCTGTTAAAGACCAAACTGCTCGTAAAAATGACAAACCATCCCACAAGCTGTAACACATTAGAGACAGCCTACTGCACACTAAAGAGACAGGAAAGACCTATTAAACCAATGTCAAACAAATCTTTTTTTACTCATCTTTGGCTTCTGAGCAAGAGCTGAACATTTACCAGATACAGGGTTGGCTTCTTAATTTTTATGGGTTAATCTAGAATAGAAAATAGAGGAGTTGGACAATTCCATTGTTTGCAATTATAGCTGAATGTCTCGTGTCTGGGCTCACAATACTCTAACCAGCAAATGAAGGGTAAACAAAGCATTTGCAGTTTATTTCCAGTATATAAACTCTTACAAACATTAGCCTCCAATAACGGAGTGTGACACTGGAATACATCAAGAATCACCACATTATACATGACAGTCACCTTTTAATTATGTGACTACTGAAAACTCCGAGCTGTTTTCATTTTTCTCATCAGTTAATTTGTGATCACGTAGCAAGACAGAATTTTTACTGAAAGCAAAGTTTATTTCATACAATTTATCTGAGTGGTAGGTTCCCTTAACAAAACCACAGATGACAGCTTGGATTAGGAAGGAGAATTTCCTGTTTATTTCCTTAAGCTGTCCCCTTTTTTGCTGGGAAAAAGATTATTCTGTTTTGCTCTGTTTTTTCCACGATCCCTGTGAGCAGATTTACCTCGAGCAACACTCAGGGAAGAAGAAAAGGAACAAAAAGGAATAATTTAGATATGGAAATGCAGAAATGTGATCTGACCTGCAAAATAATTTCAAATAATTCATGACTTGCTATCTTTAATTATATAAGTTATCTGGTCACACACATTCATTGTGTATGGGAACAAGTAGTAGCCAGGAACAAGAAACTGTCCAAAAATAACTGCATAGTCAAGAGAAACATTTAAATCCATAAGAGTTGAAAATTAAGGCAAATAAGATAAATTGATGTGCATAAAACACTAGCTTACAGACATTAGCTTTTAAGAAATTCAGATAGCTTTTATTTTGCAGCATAATCATTCTGAAATGAGTTGAAATTTTGACTTTTGTTTGCATTTGTTTGCATTAAAGAATAAAACAAAACGAAGAATTTAATTCTTATAGGACCCCACAAAACATCTGAAACCAAACATCCTGTTTTATCAGTTCATTGGCACCCTGTGAGCTCTTCCAGAGCTATTTCTTCACTATCCAGTTGATAGCCCATATTTTTCTTTTTTCATGATTAAGTGAAGTACACAAGATATGTACACATTTTTAATCTAACAAGAAAAGCGTGTTAATACATTTAGATGTTAGTGAATAAGTTCCTGTATGAAAATAAGTTCGACTAGAAAAAAAATAAAATATAACTTTATTAATTTAATTATTATATGCCATTTCCTCACTTAGAATGCATAATCATAAAATCCCCATGTAGATAAGTGTTGCTTGTATTGTTTTTTTCATATCGCTTAGGCACTGGCTCTGAACAACAATAAAATATCCAAGATCCATCCAAAAGCCTTTCTACCAACAAAAAAGTTACGACGCCTGTATTTGTCTCATAACCAGCTAACTGAAATCCCAACAAATCTACCAACATCTTTAGCAGAGCTCAGAATTCATGCTAACAAGGTGAAGAAAATCCACAAGGAAGCCTTTAAAGGAATGAAGTCTTTACATGTTTTGGGTAAGTCCAATTAAATAGAAATATGTACTGAAAGTTTAACATATTTCATGTATTTTTCATTCAAATATTTCCCTAGCGAAGAGATATCCATGCTGTGGAAACCCTCTTTCATAATTGTACGAGAAGTTGCAAAATAGCTCAGGTATCAGTAACGCTGCAAGCCAAGATTTTACAGTCTTTATTCACTGAAAGCTGTCACTTCCATCCCCAAGAACAGATGATCAAAGAGAATTAACAGCAGCCCCTACAAATAAAGTTCCAGTTGCAATGCCTATATCTCCTGAGGTGATTCCATACGTGTCTGTTCAGCTTTCCCAAATAGCCCTGGATATGGTAGAGATGTGTTATATACAATAATGAATATTCAGAGATTACACAACTTCAGCATATGCATCTTGGAATATAATCAGTGACATTAAATAAACATTAATTAACTCTTCAGACATTGGAAGTCACCATTATGAATAAAATAAAATCAGTTATTTATAACCGAGTGTAACACACAAAAAACTCCTCCTAAGTACCTGTTTGTTTCTTGGACAGAAATGAGCGCAAATCCTCTAAACAATGATGGAATAGAGCCAGGAGCTTTTGAAGGAGTAAATATCTATCATATAAGAATTGCAGAAGCTAAATTAACTTCAATTCCTAAAGGTATGTTTTGTTTCATATTTTCTATCTACTTCAGTGTTAAAATTACTTAACATGTATTAATTTTACACAAATGTTCATAAATAGCCTTTTCTAAATCAACCTTCCTGCTCATTCCTTCCAAAGCATCTCCTAGCTCACTTTCTCCACCTCTTCTTTTGACCAGGATGACCCATTTTTAAGACGCGCCTAAAGCGTGCATGCGAGTGCACACACAGCTCCATGTCCCCTACCTCTACTCCCTGCTCCCAACAGGCTCCCAGTCTGCTCCTCACAAAACGACGCAAAGAACTGACACAAGAAGCCAAGCAGCAAAAGCAAAGCAAATTTTAACACACTTCAGGTCTTTCACATTGACTTCTCCTAAATCTGTAAAGCTCAGATTTGCTCTGCAGCAAAATAAATCGGAAATTTAGTATGTTAATGATACCCATGTAACATACTATCAAACTAAATCACTGCTTTGTTGAGTTAGAGTCATAATAAATTAAAACATTAGCTTCAGAAACGATCTATCTCCACTCAAGAAATAATTAAACAATAGCATGAAGGAACAGAGTTTACCATTCTACTTGCTTTTATTTTTCTGTAAGCCAACATTATTGAATGAAATTTTCATGCTTTCCAATAACACAAGCTAATAAAAAAATGCTACCTGCTGGGGGGGGG
>VZSV01000005.1:1366963-1389777 GCA_013398735.1 Nothocercus julius
AAAAAAAAAATCCCACCCTAAGTATTAAGATATGCTAATTTTAGGATCAGAAAGTACTTAGCTGCTAATAGTAGGTATCATAAACCCTTCTAACTGTACATATTACATTAGCATGAAAAGATTTTCAAAAGTTACAAAATGCCCTTTAAATCTACAATGGGCAGATGGACAGTCTGCTCTCTTAATACTGTAACTCAGACAAGCAACACCCTGAGGAACTGTAAACAGGAGAAAATCCATGATGTCAACTGGCATAAAGCAAGTGCATAGAATCCAAAAGCTCTCCTGCCAGAACATGTGCTAAAAGCTGGAACAGCTGAACTCTTACATCCTTTGGAAGGAAAATAAGTATCTACAGGCATGTCACAGGTTCCACTGAGTATGATCTTCTCTACCTACTACTGAAGAAATGCATATAATATCCAGTGCATGCAAGCCATTATTGAGACAGTTAACAAAATTACACAGAATTTTTGGAACTCTGAAATACGTTCTTGACTCTTATTTTCTCAACATCACCATAAGCATTTTCACATTTTTATTTTCCAAACGTCAATGGTTAAATTTAGAAAACTATATACAAAAATTGACACTTGCCCATCATCCTGCTTTGTTCTATTTCTGTTGAAAGATCCTCTGTAAAATACTGGAAAATGCAATATATGAAGCTTACGAAAAGGTCAAGGATTAATATTATTCCTCCTTAGCTATTCTTCTTTTTTAGCCTTAACAGTCAAACTGCCAAACCACAGGAACATCACAGGAAAGGCTGCTTGCCTTTTGACAGTCACCTAAAGAGGACTTGGTTCTTATGTTAGATAACTCCTATACACACTAAAAAATAAAATAAAATAAAATAAAATTAAATTAAATTTAAAAAAATTCAACACCTTGCTAACCATGATTCATGATTATCCACATGATAAAATTCTGAAAAAAAATAGTTTACCCTCTGCCTTGAATCTTCCAAACAAGAACAATCAGTGATCAAACAGGAAAACTTTTACCATCTCTGATGCTATTATTTTAAATTAAATGACCTTGCAAGGAATTAAAAAAGGAATACTTGTATGCAAAACTCATTCAGTTGCTGCAAAAAATCCCCCAAGGATTCTGTTTCAAACACAACAGAAAGTTGGAAATATTCCAAGAAAAAAAAATTACTTTAAAAGTTGGTTTAATTTTTCTCATTGTGTATTTGTTCCACATCAGAACTTCCCTCCAGTCTCCTAGAGCTTCATTTAGATGACAACAAGATCACAACAATTGAACTTGAGGATTTTAACCGGTATAAAGATCTTCAAAGGTAACTAACTGTTACTAAGCAGAATGTTTCCTATGAGGATATTTACTTTGAAAAGAGCAGGAGAAAGAAAAGGTAGAAAGTTTTTAGAAGGAACCACTGTAAATAAAAAGAACAAACTTGTAACAAAATATTGAACATGCAACACAGGTTTGGTATTATGTGTCTTACCTGAAACTTCAGTAGAAGCATATTTAAAAACAGCATCTGATTACAAAAAGCAATCATCAAATTATTACCTTACGGTGTCCTAATGATGTGCAATGGATTTTTTTTTTTTTTTAATATAATATCTCACAGTGAGCAGTAATATGCCACTAACAAGCACTGTGTGTGTTTCACAAGATCAGAATATATGAGCCTTAACATATATTTGTGGTCACATTATCTATCAAAAGTATTTAATAATTTTTTCCAGCTTAGTATTTTGGAAAAAAAAGTCTGAGCAATGCTGAATTTTGGATTTCATAGTAAAAAACTGAACCATTTTAAACTACGAACTTTAGTTTCTGAAGAAAATAGAGAGAAAGGAGGAAAAAGGGGTTGCAGGATGAGTAGAAACAGCAAACCCAAACTGAATTGAGTCTCCACCTTCTGAATTATCTTCACAGCAGCACAGGTTGAAGTCTAACAGCAAAAAAAAATCTAATTAGAGACTAATTAACGTAAATATGGAAGTAGGAAAAGAAGATTGACTTGCTTATTTTTAAGATACAATGCTTTTGATGAAGCTAGATATAACTATTTTCAAAATTTGCTCTTTTTTTGGCTATTTATTAAAACATCTTTATTACTGCATTAATATACTTTGTAGCTACACTACTTGTTAAAAAGGGCATGAAATAATTTATAAGCAGATTTGTTGATGTTTATCATTTTAACCCTTTCCACTAAAAGAAGGAAAACCGCACGCAAAACTGGACAACTGCTCATAATCTGGCTAGCTACTGTCCTTTAAGTAGACATTAAATTAAGAAAAAAATAGGTCATTTTCTTTCCATCAAAGGTAATATTTTATCATTCATCCCCAACTTTTTTTTTTCCCCCTCATGTGAACTCTATATGTGATTAAATCTTTAAAAAAGAGTCTCCACTGATATTTTAATGAAACATTTCTTGTATAATTTCTAGGCTAGGCCTTGGGAACAATAAAATCAAGGATGTGGAAAATGGAAGTTTTGCCAACATACCACGTGTACGCGAGATCCATCTTGAAAAAAATAAGCTCAAGAAAGTTCCTCCTGGACTACCCAACCTGAAGTATCTGCAGGTCATATACTAAACTTAATGTATGCTTTTGTGTGAAATATTTGATTTTCACACCGTGATACTGAGGAATGCAATCAGAATAGCAATCAGAACCAAATAATAAGATGGCTTATGTGCTGAGATGTAGAATAGGGTGAAACTTGGGGGAAGGGGAAGATGCACAAAGAGCACATAGTAGGCTATTTATTTCAAGTTTTCCCCTCTATATTTCACGTCTTTCCACTTGTTATATCACTTCAGAGAAGCATCTTATGATAAGCATGTGTATGTATGCACATAAAAACCAATACGAACTAAAAATGTAATGCAAGTTTAGTTATTCCTGACAAAAGACTCCTTTTATCAACGTACATTATTTTACAGATTTTTAACCTCTAACATCACATGAAATTTTTTGTTAATTTATGCTACACCATCATTAAACTCATCCATTCCTATAACTGTTTGCAAGTCTCTCCTAATACCAACTCTGCTACAGACTACTTCCTATTACTATTATTAAACTACTGAAAATAGATCCTGGGTTATAATAGGATATTCCATAACAATGGAGACAAATCTTGCTAACACACTGATAAAAGAATACAACATTTTCTGTATGGGATGGGAGAGAATGTGACAAGAGGGGAACATTTTCTAAGTATTTAAAGCAGACTTTTAATTCCTGATGCTATTAGTGTCTGCATCAAGTCTCGTCATAAAAATCCTCAGTTATCTATATGCCAGTGATTGCACAGATATATTTCCAATTTACATACTAAATATTCTGTTTTTAATTTATCTTGTTACTGCAGGTAGTCTTCCTCCATTCCAATCACATTGCAAAATTGGGAGTGAATGATTTCTGTCCAACAGGAGGAAGAAAGAAAAAAGCGTTATACAGTGGTATCAGCCTCTTCAACAATCCTGTAAAGTACTGGGAGGTTCAGCCTTCAACTTTCCGTTGCATTTTAGCCAGAAACAGCGTACAACTTACAAATTTCCTTAAGTAATACAGAAGGGGAGAATTTCAAAAACAATCCATCCAAATCTGTTTTATAATACTTGAAATCTGCTGAGAAATGGCAATTTTACACTATTTAACCAGTTTACAGAGTATTTACTGTTTCAGAGACAATGAAGTAGAAACAATATATTGGTAGAATCCATTGTATTACTTGACAATGTTCAATCTATATTTGAATAAGTTAAGCATAAACCCTCATATCTCATGGAAAGACTCCTGCAAGTAGAACTGGAAACTGTATTTAATGTTTCCTACTATAGATGTTAAATTCTTTACTTAAATCAAAAAGCTTTGACATCTCTTAAAAATAAATTTAAAAAACAAGTAAAATAACTTTTTCCATAAGGTCTTTTTCTCTTTTTAATTTAAAAA
Source organism: Nothocercus julius (assembly GCA_013398735.1). Classification (NCBI taxonomy): domain Eukaryota; kingdom Metazoa; phylum Chordata; class Aves; order Tinamiformes; family Tinamidae; genus Nothocercus; species Nothocercus julius. The sequence goes on from VZSV01000005.1 coordinate 1,370,914, forward strand.
AAATACTGCAAACAATTTATCAGATTTCAAGGACAAGCTCTTGTGCCATTTTTGATAACCAATAAACAGGCAAAGATGCAACAAAAAGGTACTGTATTTTGAGTTGTGGTGTTAGCAAACTAGAATATACTTTTATAATATAGTTAGTGAGATAAATGTGGGTTTCATACTACGAAGGAATAAATAAAAGAGTTTAAAGTTTTGGGTATTTATTACTGCAACTTCAACTAGAGAATGTCCTTTGATGTTTTGCTATCAACGCAATTCGAGGCACTCTGAACATTATAAAATAGCATTCAAGATTTAACATATGCTTGAAGCTTAATAGAAGTGGTAACCAATCTCTTTTTAGGCCAGCACAATCATTTTCTTCTATCTATTACAAGTGTAACCATGTTCTTCATTTAATTTTTGCTTCCTCTTTCATACTTTTGACATCACACGGGTGAGGAATCCCTCATTAATGTTAGTATGTACCCTAAAATCGCTGAACCCAAGCAGCAGATAGCTGGAACTCAACTCCTCTGACTTACCTAAGTCAGCACACAGGTATCTCATTACCAACAGTACTGTATAAGATGGATATTTTATATACCTATTTAGTGTATATTTTCATTGGGATTCAGATTAAATAAATTTAAAGAATACTTGTGTGTGTGTTTTCAATAAAAAATAATGAATTAAGACTATATAACCTTTTCCTTACAGCACATGGTAGGTGATTACTTTGAAAGATATCTAAACATCTTTCAGATTCTCTCTGGACATTTTCCCTGTTCTTCCTTTTTCCAAATCTACACACAAGGCACATTTAATGCTAATGTTCTTCATACATCTACCAATTCAATGACTTATTTGAACCAGCTACTGGAAGTGACACAGAAAAGGTATATAGGACAAAAACGCTACAGAGAAATCAAGTAATTCCCAACTCTCAGCTTTTCCCATCTCCCTAAGCATACTTGTAGTACACTAAATAATAAACATCAAGACTAAAATCCGAATTTTCATATGCTTGGTCTCCTTTTAGTTTTATATATTTTTATATTTTATATTTTGCTAGAACTACCATGCTATTTAGAGATCATACACGTTCAGATTCCTGACATAGCTATGACTACCAAGGTCTATAGGACAAGATCATCTAATCACTTAAATCTTCTACAAGTTTTTCATTCAGGACTCTTAAAACTAAAACGTACAGTTTTTGCAAACAGAAATTCTGTAAAATATTTTAAAGAAAATAAATCATTATGGATATAAGAGCACACAAACAGGGCACAAATGTTATTTTTTGCTGAAGCTCCATTTTCCCTCAAAAGAACAATCTTAGCCTCTCCATCCTTTGCACTTCAGTGCAAACCCCAACAGTAACAAGCCAGATGAGGCCAGCTAGGAATATGGCCAAATCTCCGAGCCTTCTGTAAAAGATTTCTGTGTGATGCTGAAAGGAACAAGGGCAAAACTTAGCAACTGAGAATAAAACAGCTTAGTAACGTAACAGTAACACACCAAACATACCGGTCATTCATCCTCTAGTAAATCATTACTTATTGCTCAGACTCCTTAAATTCAAAGATAGAAGCACCCACTAGTTCATGACAGCCCAAGTCCACATCCATACCCTCTGAAGGATAGGCTGCCCTGCCTAATACTGACATAACTAGCTCCTGATTTCATATCAGAGAGGCAAAGCATCGTCAGTGACAATTAACAGTTGACGAAGAAAAGGGAAGGTATGAAATAAATGGCCATTCTTACCATGGCCGAAGTCTTTAACGTACCACAAGAGTTTCAGTGCTTAAAATGGAGCACAAAAGAAAAACAGCCACTGGGGCTTTTTGGCCTCCTAAGGAAACCAAATTTTGTTGGAGCATAGTCAGTGATCCTAACAGTGTCAACAGAAAATGTTCCTCGGTCTCAGACCTCACGTGAAACTTTCCCTATGGGCATGGCTCCAGCATAGCGCTCCCAGTTCCAAGAAAGTAAATTTAAAAAAGAGGCATGCTAATTCCTTACACACACTTACAGTTTTACCAAAACATGGGACACTGTTGAAATTGTTATAGTATGAAAGATTTGTGAGGCATTAGCCTTGGTACCTTGTGAATAGATGCTGACATATTAAAACATGAAACAAAGTCCTAAGGGGTAGAAGACTATGTAGTCTTGATCTTATCCTTCTAAAGACTTAAAATATTTCAAGATATCAGCCCTCCCAAATATTTATTAAACAACTTCTATGACTTTATCAACTGCTTAGCTTGTCATCAACTTCAAGGCAAACTCAGCTAGCTTGAGCTGTGATTTAACCTTGACAGCTTTGCTTTAAGGCAGATAAATATCAAATGGTTCATTGTACCAGGCTCCTGTAAAAATTATTTCCTACAGGAAAGGCAGTAATTTCTTAAATCGTTTCACAAATTCTTAGGACGTATGTTTATGGCCTTTAAGACACCACTACCAGGTTAAATAGCCCTCCACTATTTCCACGTATTATTCTCTGCTTAGCATTTGTGGGTAATAATAATTCATACATCTTGTATCTTTGTTTTATTTTGACATAAACCCAAGTGGATGTTACACTGCAATATAGACATTACGGCATAAAACGTGCTTAAGCAATGATTTCTGAATATGGGCAGCAATGAACTGAACTAGACAACTAAACGCTGCTGATAACAGGTTGGTGCTTGAAAGTCTTTTCCCTCACGCACAGGACAATGGACCTCAGTATCAACAGAAAGTTGGGGGGCAGGAGTGAAGGAAGGGATGAGTCAAGAAATCATCTACACCTATATGTACTCCCCTGATGCTACAGGAAAGAGAGGCGGGGAAAAAAAAAATCTGATGTAAATCCTTCTAAGATCTTTGCTCCATTAACTATTTCTGTACAAGTAACTACATGCCTTTAATAATAATAAAAAAAGAATCTATATTCTTTCTAAGCTTTTCAAAGTTTAAAAGGTTTTTTTTTTTTTTTTTTTTTTTAAGCACTTGGCAATTCATTACAGAAAGCCAGTTAACAAATTTCACCAGAGGATGGCAGCCTCGGGTCAGCAATAGCAGGAAAAGCAATTCTTCCAAAAAATAAATAGCAAAGACTATTCATAACAGCTTAGAAAACTTCACAAATACTTAAGACTGATTACACAGTGCAGCCTATTTGAGTACTATCTGAGTAGTCTGAGTAGAACTATAGTTCCCTCCTATACCACTACTTGTCAGAAGATGAAATCATCTCAACTCCTTGCACCTTTTTCCAGCCTCTTCCACCAATATCTACCTACTCTCTGCCGTGCTTTGAAGCATACCAATAGGAAGAACACTAGAGATGTTAAATCATACTGAGAGTGAAATAACAAACTGAAAAAGAAACCTCAGAGTACAAAATACTACCAAGCCATTATTTTAACTTACATCAGCAACCATGGCTGGTGCATACCATGCAACTCTCAACTTGAACGCAATAAAATAAGATTTCTTTTGCATCCATATGGAAAAAAAATGGGTAAAAATGTAACGAATATCCTATTTTGAAGCTCTAAACTACTTCATTTTGCAGTAAAAGCTTGTTCTGTAATTAAGACACCAATGAACAATTTTGTAAAGACACGCACCCCCTCCTGCCCTTAGCCTTCCATTGCAAAAAACCCACTCTACCTCATATCCTTAATGACTTTAATCCCAGGGCAGTATCCTCTTTATACTCTGTATTCCTTCACAGCAATGTTTCCGTATGGTCAAATTAGGGTTCAGAATTAAATACATGATGCTATGGATCACCCAGCTGCTTTCTCTTACTGTCAAAGATGTTAACGAAAATGGAATAGGGTTGATTTTTCTACTTTTTTCATCAACAGAATCATCAAAACCCTACAGAAAATCAGCATATTTGGCTATGCTTTAAGTGCTCAGAAGGAGGAGAGGCTAGAGGAACAGAGAAAGAACACAGCTATTTCACGCTGGCCATCACTGCATGATGTTAAGAAAAGAGTCATAAAATCATAAAAGCAATAAGCCAAAGCCATCTGTAACCGAACTTGAGTAACAATTTTGGTTTTACAGTTGTCCCAGGCTAGTATTTTACATTTCAAGAATGCAGCTCTGTTCCTATTGAGGAATGCACCAATTTGCTGGCAAGCTACAAACTGAGAAAAGGACCGTCAAAAATACACGTGGCCGTTCTTCCTTCTTACTATCTGCTGCGAGTATCCGACAACATGATGTAACTCTCAACAAGCAACTGGACAAAGACTGTAAATGAGGGTTGAAGGATAAGGACAAACCTTAGTGTCAGTGTTGCTGTCATTAAGTAAGTTACTCCATGAAAGAGGAAGCTACTGAAATCTGCTTTCCTATGGATTTGAGCCTTAATAGTGTTCTTGTTCTTTCAGCTCCCTTTTACCTCCTAACACATTCCTCGGCGTATTCCCCACAGCTCCTTGCACAGCTACCACCTGTTTGGCTGCCAAGTGACAGAGCTAAAAGGATGCCAAGGCATTAGTCAATCTGCCTGTTCCATCTCACCATCTGGCCGCCGACTCCAAGAATGATTAGTTAGAGGTGTCCTTTTTCTTAGTCAAAGCACCTATTTGGGGCTCTTTCTTTTACCCAGCTGATATTTTCCACAAGTCTGTAGAAAGTGCTCATACCTTTACCTCTATCTTCTGACAAATTTGCTTAAAATTAGCCTTATGGACAAAAAGTGAAAGCTACCAAGTGAAATAATTTGACATAAAGAGTTTTCTCCTTTGGAAATCAAGTAGAGAAAGTGCTCAGGACCAGAAAAGAAGAAAAAAAAAAGATATAAATTACGATAAGCAAAGTATTAACCATTCATGTTGGTCTCCTAAAGTGATAATATGTTTTGGCTACCAAAAAAGGAAATTTGATACAACTTCACTGTTATGAATTACTATTTCCCCTTAGAATTAAATCTTTAAAAAATGAATCCACTGAACACTATTTCAAAAACCAGTTACCTATCTCATAAGAAGTACTTTCTAGTTTCTTTTAGAGACAGGAATTAACAACATTACAACTATGTAACACACTTGTTCAACTATAGTTGGTCATTTACTAATGTAAAGTTTAAGTTTAACTTCAAGAGAGTTAAATCTCCCAGAGCTTAAATTTTTAGCGATTATTTTGATTTTCACTACTAATAGTGCTATTAGTAGTATTGGCCCACTAAAATCAGCTTAAGCAACTTCAAATACCAGAGAAGACTCGCTAGTAAAGTTGAACTTGAGAGGGTCTCAAGTTTCCAAATTTGAGCTATGCCAATTTGCTTTCTCCAGTCCTGAAAGGATGGAGGATCTTTTCCTAATCTGCCATGATAAAAAAAAAAAAAAATCAAGACTTTTTAAAAATCACATATTAAGAACAAACAAAAAATAAGTAATAAAAGCATTAATTTTCAATGAAGTTCAAAGAAAAGAAGAAATGCAAATGAAAACATCAAGAATATTATCAGTCACCACTGCTCATTATTAATCTTAAGAAAAGATTCACCATTAAAATATTGCACAACTTCTTCTGAAATAATAAAGTTCACCACAATAGACAAAAGAAATATCAGCATTTCCATTTTATTTTTACTGGAATTTAACACCAGTATAACAATAAAAGTAATGATGAGCTAAATATAATGAAAACCTGATCTGAAACCTCTTCCCCCCCCCCTTTTGCTCTGTTTAGAATTTAAGGCTGTTTTTTGGTTTCTTTCCTTCTTTCTGGGGAGACCAGAGTTTGAGAATAAAGCTGCTAATAAGAAACATATGGAAAAAGCTCTAGAGTAAACGAGAATCTGACTTGAACTCCAAATGCCACGTATCACTTACGTGTCTTAAATTATTTGGTAAGATACACTCAACACTTACCATGCATACTCAGTGAATCACCTGAGATAGAAGACAATGTGAAGTATAAAACAAAAAGAAAAAACTTCTATATTATTTGGTTTTCGAAAACTGATTACTATTTTGCAATGGGTGGGGGGAAAGTACACAGACATCTCTCTCATTGTAACGATTTGGAATGTTTCTAAAAGCTGTGTTAGCCAATAAAAGATTAGCTCAGCAGAATATGACAGGACAGACAGGCTTGTCTGCAGCTGGCAGACTGCACACTGCAGTTTTTCAAATAAAACACAAATAGTTTTGCTCAACAGAACTCTGCAATTCTGGAATTAACCATCATGCTGCTGTGATTGAACATGGAATACCATATAACCAGGTTTTCTTATCCACACACTATTTTTCAGTCTGGAATTCTTGTCCAGGGGAATTTGAAGACTGAAAGGATTTCTGGAGCTGTAGCATTTTTGGTTTTAGTTTTGACTAGAATTTCACACCCACACACAACTAAGTCTTGCCACAAAGTCCCCGTGCATGAAAAATAAATCCAAAAGCTTGGATGCATTACACATTGCATATATACAGACCATCAGTGCATCACATGAAACATGCCTTATATGTCAGACACATTATGCATTTACTACATATCACCTACACAAAGCTTTCTATCAGAGTCAAGGTGCACAATACCTTCACTTGAAGTCATTAAGAATTTAAATTTCTTCTGAATATAATGAGAAAACATCAGTAGGAAAAATCTTCTTGTGGACTCATTGCCAAAGGCTGCAAAATTTTTTGAGAGTGTGAGTCATCAGCACAAGCATGCACTTGCCTCTTAGCTCTTCAGCCTGTTTTATCCAAGTTCCAAGTGATTTTTTAGACGTAAAAGACAAAAGAAAAGATTTTCTTTGCAGAAACACTTTTCCTTAACTTGATTGCTTCTTACTTGTGGAAAATGAAGGTAGCCTGCCATCCTATAAAATATTATTTTACCTAAATTGATATTCCATTCAGGCCGTGAGAAAGAACATTCAGATACCGTAATATCTGTGCAACAGGCACAGTAGCATATGCATAGACACAAAGCATAAGCCAATTACTAGTTAAACAAAATATTTGAATACCAAAAATATAATTGTCAACTTACAACAGTGATTCTTCTCTCTCATAAAAGTTTGATGATTTCAGAAACCAGGACTAGTCCAGGATGGTCTGGAGTAATCTGATACTATTTACTTATTTGCTTACATGATTTTAATTATTATGTCAGTGTCAATTGTTTCATGATTACTTGTTATTTTAGTAGCAGAAACATAAGATTCAAGGACTATTTAAATGCCCTGGCCTTAGCAATTAGAAGAAACTAAAGGAAAGAAGCCTTAGCAATTAGAAGAAACTAAAAAGCAACAACAACAACAACAGAAAAATACTACTGCCTTCCAGGACTTCTAACACAGCAATACAGGTAGTAAAAAGTTGCATAAAGCATTCTTTCATATTTTATTTTCAAAACCAAATATCTAATCCTGTAAATTGGCACTGTCATATCAAAACAAACCAAAAACAACAAAAAACGTTCCACTGAAAAAAAGAGCCTTACAAATCTAGACGTGCTGAGAAGCTTGATGCTTATGAAGCCAAATAAGTTGCAATATATGTTTCCTAGCACACGCTTAACCATAAACCAACTATCTAATAAGACCATGATGTGCCACTTCTTAACATATCACTTTAAGATGCATTTTTTTTCTACTGTGTATTCTGCTCTAAAAAATCTGTGCATTACTGTGCATGATACCCCATACTTACCTACAGATTCCTATAACATATTCAGTCATCCATCCCTTCCATACAAATAAATAGGAGAGGAATAATTTTCCAATCAGAATCAATAAATTCATATAGGTGGAGAATTAAAGGAGATTTTATATATATATATGTGTATATATATAAAAATATATATACATATATATATAGATACACACACATACATATATATATATATAAAAAAACCTCTGCATGCTCCACAGCATCAATGAGAAGAAATGAGAAGTGCTTACATTCAAAATGACATTTAGCAGCCACTGAACCTTTCATAAGGCTTAGAATAACCACTGCCCTATATTTTTTGTAATAAAAAAACATTTTTTTTCTCATTCACGAGGCATGTACATGAAAGCCAGCTATAAAACCTACACACATTTTTTTCTTTAAACTCACAGGTATAGCATGCATATACAAGTTGCAAAAGCATTATTTGGAGAGAAAAAAAAAAAAAAAAGCAACCACAATCTGCCTTTAAAAGAATTAATGAAGAACCTTAGTTCAGAGCATCATTTTATCAATTAAATACATTAAATACCAAATCTAAAGAGTCTTATGAAATATTTTTCAAATATATGTTTTGTAAAGTTAAGAAGTATGGTTCTCAGTTGCTCAGCATGTCCTGTCCAGTAACTCCTAGAAGAAAAAAATTTCACATGCGCAAAACAGACAGTGTAAGAGGAGGTTTGCCAGAGTTTTGATCCTATAACATCTCATACTAAATGTAAATATGTAAATAAATATGTAGAGACCACACAGTAAGGTGCAGGCCAGAGGCAAGTGGAGGCCCCACACAAGCTGCAGCTCCAGCTTCCCTTCCTCTCCCAACAGACACCCTCTTGCTCAGCTCTGCAGCATTACTTAGCAGATACGATGACCCCTTTCCCACAACCTTTAAAATGTGAATTCACACAAGAACATGCTTCTGGAATGATTTTCCACTGAAAAGTAGAATAACATGAAGTCAGTAAAAGCTGTTATTACTGAGTTTTATGGGCTCTGGTTGAGCTGGCGGATCTGCAAGGACAAGCTTGACTTATTGAGAACTCTGCCCAAAAGGATCTAGATTTTCAAACCACCTCTGACACAGGAGAAAGAAACTTTGCTGCCTTTGCAGCCTTGATAATCAGCTGCCTCTATGAATAACATGCACAGACAAGAAGTGCCTTCGCAGGTCACATGCAAAAGCCATCCAAGCTACTAGTAGTCTGCCAACAGTGTTTCTGGACTGCCTGTTAAGTCTTGAAATACCCTACACATGCCAATTTATAACTGCATTTTTTTTCCATGTCTACAATATGATTTGGAAGTGCAGCCCAGTATTGATGACATGTGCCTGAGGCTGTTTCTTACTTTAGAGACCCACAGGCTTTGTTGAGGACAAAATTACAATAATCAAGTTTCCTCCTTATATGTGATCATGCATTTTCTTTTCTGCAGCCAATCAGAACAATAAACTCACCTCGACAGTTCGTACCTAAAACACAGAACTCCTTCAAAGTTGACAGCTGAGAGGTATACTGAGTAAAGCCCTGAAGACGACAATATACTAGTATAATTTATTGCACCTTGTATCTGGGCGAATCCCATTCATGAATCAGGTCACTTCAGTCTCAGTGGTTTTCTTCTCTATTCTTCTGGGAATATTTTGCCTAGAATTCTGAAACTTCAAATAAGCAATTTTTAAGTTCACATGCACTCAACAGTTAAGTGATTGTATAAAAAAAAACAAAACAAAACAAAACAAAACAAAAAAAAAAAACCACCGTGAATACTAGAACAATCTCTGCTCCTAAAGTGTCACTTCAGAGCCAAAGCTGAAAAAGCTAGCAAGTCTCCTAAGCTGAACACAGTTAAGGCAGAAGGTAGCATTTCAAACACTGTAATGTACAGAAATGATCCACCCAAGTCTAGTTAAATCAAAGAAATCAGCTTCATATCAAACCTGATTTTGAGCTTGACATACATCTTGCTATACATGCAGCACAAATGCATAAATAAAATAGTAAGAAAAGTTTATAAATTCCACAGTATTAAAAAACAGACAAACGAAAAAAAATAGGAAATAAGGATATTCACCTTAAATTTATCTACATTATTTTTTAAACCATTGAAAAAATCAAAACAAGTTGAAAACATAACAGATGTGTCATAGCCTTTGAAACAAAAAGTCTTTTGTTTCTGATGTCAAATTTAATCCTCTCTTTACTCTTCTTGTAAGGAAATTCTTACCACATCACAATCCAAAAATAAAAGATGATCAAACCACACAGCTTGACCAAGATTACAAAGCATAGACTTGTTTGTATCCAAGATAGTTTGTGGGACAAAAAAGAATTCAGTCTGGACATACCCCTTGGATAGATCTGCATAATCTTCTGCAGCTATATATGCTTTAAATCAAGAGCTTCACAACATTTCTGTGAAAGGACAGATGCTTTTGCTTTGCCACTCTGGATATTTAAATGCATCATGAGATCTCAGGCCTCCTGATAGCTTAAGAGGACTTGGAACCAATCATTAGTTGAAAACAATATAAAAATATCAGGTATGCAATTAAAATGTAAATTCAGTCCAATTTGAATTTAACTTTACAGAATACTGCTATATTTTTTGCATAAGTTTTATTTAGAATTGTTAATATAATGCAGCTTAAAAAGAAAGCCACCATATTATCTTGCTCTTAAATATATTTCTATATATATTTTATTTCAGCAGAAGTAAATGTTAATATTAAATGGCATAACAAACTCAATACAATGGTATATTTTTGATTGATAATTATGAATATATTGTAAGAATTTAAAAAAGGATTACTTTTGTTTTTAGCATTATTTGGGTTTGATAGTACAACATAGTAACTCTTCAACTACTTAAAATACCGCTAGTAAATGACTACATAGCTATAATTTTACTCTTTCAACTTCTCCTTTGCAATTGAGTATTCGCTACCAAAGAAATAGCTTCTTTATTACCAGTATGGCCACAGTAATCCTACAACATTGCTTTTGTTCTCATGGCATCTGGTGCTTTTTTTTTTTTATATCCCAAATCTTAGAATCAAGTCTGAAAGTTACAGTGAATAGTTAGTTACAATTTCAGAGGGATTCTACACATTACAATAGCATACCAAAAACACTGCATAGAAGAACTATTTTTCAAAAAGCAAAGAATGTGGAGATGGGGATTAAAATAAAATTGAAGATGTCTGTTATCAGGAAATTCTCTTAGCACATGATTTCCCACAATTTTGATAAGTTTTTTTTTTTTTTTTTTTTTAAGCTATTTCTTCATGTTTTAAAGGATGAAGCTTTTGGACAACTGAATGAATGTAGTTGAAACTACGCTATGAATTCATGACCTCTGAGATATTCCAAGTCTTATTCTCTCAATATTTTAACTTGAACCGATAACACTGAACAAGTCTCATGAAAATATTCTGAGGTGATTATGACAAAAGCAGAAATATTTTAACAGACTCATGACATGCCATTTACAATAGCTGATGTGGCATGAAACTTCTTTACTGGCAGATTAGCAGAAGGTTAAAGGCTATTATTCTTCCCACAAGATTCCTCACCACAAAATATGGCTTAGAGAGATCTTTTGTTCTCCAGCTGTGTTAGGTTATTGCTCAGTTGATTTCAAAGTAATTTGCCCTCTACAACTCGAGCTTTACAAACCTCCATAGTAAGAGCTCTTAGTATGCTGGAATAAAAAGAACCAATTCTGGTATCTTGTGCAGTTATGATTGATACACATTACATAATTTTTAGCTTTCAGCTAATAAAATGTTTGCAAATACAATTACTAAGCTTTTAGTTTATTACAAATGGCAAAACCAATTTCTCTTATCAGTTATAAGATTTTCCATTTTCTTTCACTTTAGTAAACATACAGTCTATCATATTGCGTGTGTTTGACTTGTTTCCGCCATTATTAAGTTTCAAATGGCTAGATCCTTTGTTTTAAAGGAAATAAGGTCTTAGAACTGTTTTATGCAGTAGCTTTGTCTACATGACAAGTGGACAGATTGCAGGAAGGCCTATGTAAGTACCTCCCTCAAACTGAGCAAGGTTTTAACTCTCCTGAGTTGTTCCTCCTGATATATAAGTATTATTGTGGCACTGAGAACAGAAATTATCAATCAGAAGTATTTTGCCACTTACTAGGACCAAAATCAGCATGGACAGAGAACTGGCTTGACACCTATGTTGGTCAGAAGGAACAGGAAGAAACAAATAGAAAGCAGCTCCGTGGAAAAAGATTTGGGAGTCCTGGTTGACAAGTTAACCATGAGGCAGCAGTGTGCCCTCGTGGCCAAGAAGGCCAATGCGATCCTGGCTGCATCAGGAGCAGTGTTGCCAGCAGGGCAAGGGAGGGGGGATCCTGCCCCTCTGCTCAGCTCTGGTGAGGCCACACCTGGAGTACTGGGTGCAGTTCTGGGATCCCCAGTACAAGAGGCATGTGGAGCTTCTAGACAGGGTCCAGCATAGAGCAACAAAGATGAACAAGGGACTGGAGCATCTATCGTATGAGGAAAGACTAAGCGAGCTGGGCCTATGTAGCCTAGAGAAGACTGAGCGGAGATCTGATCAGTATGTACAAGTACCTTAGGGCTGCATGTAGAGAGGATGGGGCCAAACTCTTCTCAGGGGTGGCCAATGACAGGACAAGGGGTAATGGGTACAAGTTGAAACACAGGAAGTTCCATCTCCATGTGAGGAAGAACTTCTTTGATGTGAGGGTGACAGAGCCCTGGCACAGGCTGCCCAGAGAGGCTGTGCAGTCTCCTTCTCTGGAGATCTTCCAAACCCGCCTGGATGCCACCGCGTGCCACGTGCTCTAGGTGTCCCTGCTGGAGCAGGGGGGTTGGACTAGATGATCTCTAGAGGTCCCTTCCAACTTTAATCTGTGATTCTGTGAAACAGAACTAGAAGATGAAGCTTAAGTTCTGGGTAGGAGTCAGGAGCTAAGAGGGAAAGAGTAACAGGAATCAAAAGAAAATCAAGAACATAAAATAAGCATGGGGACAGATTGTTTCAGGATCTGTTCAAGAAAACAGAATCAAGTCATAACACAGACAGTATTTATATACATAGATGCCAGCAGGTCTAAGAGTTAAAAATAGGCTAATAAGGTATTCTCCTGATATATGCTGCCAGAAATCTGGAAAGCAATTCATTCTCCTGAAGCACAGGATTGCTTCTCAACCCAGCAAGGTTTATCAGCACAGTGTGTTTATACAGTGATTTAGTGGAAAGTTGCACGCTGCATAGACATGTTTCTGTTATTATTTACTTACACTAGTTCTGACGTCTGAGAATCCTGTTGGGATATGAGGAGCCTGGCTTCACTGAAGACCGACAGTGTTGTTCCAGACAACAGATTCCATCCTAACTTGCTCTTAAATAGTCATTAAAGGGACATTCAAATGTGAATGACACCAAGTCAGAAATTTGAGTTAGACAATACGGATACCATACCACTTTTGTAGAAACATTGTGATGATTTAGTAATTCTAGGACTTTGTTACTACTCCTTTTTTTTTCTCCTAGGATTCTTTCACTCTTCATCAATGCCTTGGAAATCTATAAGCAGTACAAACCATAGGAATTCATCTTTTGTAAAACTTTTCTTTTGTTATGTGCTTTGAACAGCCATTAATTTGGCTGTTATTAAAGCCATTAATTTGTTTATAGATGGTTTCTTGAAAGATAGAAATCAAAACTTTCCTTGGCTTATTATGTAATCGTCAGTGTTGCCAAAACACTACATTGCTCTGCTTATTTAATTTATTTATGCTGTTTTTTCTTAAAACCAAAGCTTAAATATGATTTATTTTATGATTAGTTGATAAACTTACTTTTTCTTCTCATCAGTAGGGTGAAACATATGAATTTGAGTATGGGCATTCTGAGTCAGCTATCAATCACTCACCTGCTCTGGACAGCTACTGTCATTTGTCAACATGAAGACTATGATTTTGGGGATGAATATGATGATGAACTAGATCATGAACATCCGTATTATTTTAATTTTCACCCAAGTACACAAGCTGAAGTTCCCCATTTTCCTTTTCCAGTTGAGTGTGCCAGAGAATGCTTTTGTCCACCAGCTTTTCCATTATCAATGTACTGTGATCATCGTAAACTTACAACGATACCAAATATCCCCGCTCACGTCCAACAGCTCTATCTGCAGAACAATGATATTGAAGCTGTGCTCACAGGACCATTTACTAATGTCACCATCTTAAGAGAAATTAACTTGAACTACAACAAAATTAAATTTCACATGATTGACCATGGCATTTTTGCCAAGCTTTCAAACTTAGTACAGCTTAATTTACAGCATAATGAATTAAAAGAATTTCCATTCCCACTCCCCAGCTCTCTAGAGCGACTCCTCCTCGGTTACAACAAGATTTCTCAGTTATCTGGAGATGCACTGCAAGGACTGCCTAACATAACCATGCTTGATCTCTGCAATAACTTTCTTGATGATTCATCACTCAAAGGAAAACACATTTCAACTCTCAAAAATTTAATGCAAATCAACTTATGCAACAACAGATTACAAACCATGCCTCCTGATCTGCCACCTTCACTTATGTACCTCTCTCTTGAAAATAATTCTATTTCTTATATTCCGGAAAACTACTTCAGTAGACTTCCAAAACTCATTGCTCTAAGAATGTCACACAATAACCTGCAGAACATCCCACTCAATGCCTTTAACTTACCCAACCTTTTGGAACTTAACCTTGGGCACAACAAACTGAAGCAAGTATTCTACATTCCAAGAAGTTTGCAGCATTTGTATATTGAAGACAATGATATTGAAAGTATGTTCTTGGTTGTAATGCTATCAAAGCAAAACACCATGGGTTTGGAGGCTTGGTTTTTTGGGGCGTGGGGGAAGGCAAAGGAGGCTAGGGCATACTTTTCCTACCATCCTGATTTAAGAACTTTTAACCTAAATCATGAAGTACTGGAAACATGTCTCTGTTCTCAGTTTCCAGCATTTGCCACCAGATAGCTTCTCAGTTAGGCCATGTATAAATTGAATGTAGAATCCTGCAGAGGTCCACATGTGCACATGCTTGAAGGCATAATCTCATGTCCTTCCTGTAGAGAGGTGAACTTGATTATTTGTGCTCCGAGCTAACCAATTACCATGGCACTGACCCAAGGTCCACACCCTACATACTTCTTGAAAATAAGTTCAGTTATCTAGCTTTTGATCCTAAGCAGGAGGAACATCCGATCATTTCCTTCAAGATGCAGCGTAAACATATTGTTAACTAGTTGAGACTAGACAATAGGAAAACTTCAAGGGATTTTGCATTTTCCTCATATTTTCCAAAAAGATTTTTTAAGGCTTTGCATCATTTTTTTTCCACATAGTTAAAATATTTTTAAACTTCCCTCTGATGAGAAAGCTGATTAAAAAAAAAAAAAAAAATCCAGATAAGGATTTATGAAAATATTCCATTCACATAAAAAATTGCTACAAAGAGGAGTAGTTATTTCTTTTACCCTATAATTTTATACTTTAAAAAATCACTGATATTTATGAAATTGATTTAAAACAAAGGCAAGGATAATATTAATATTGTGAACCAAAAAAGTATTTTCTGTTTTAAGTTTTAACATTAAATTGTAATTTTGCAATTGTTCTTAAATATGACTTTATTTTCTAATTTTTAATTAGTGTGTTTCTCTCTCTTGCAGCCATAAATGTTACTTTGATGTGTCCATCTATTGATCCAATGAATATCAAACAATTGACCTATATACGAGTGGATCAAAATAAGCTTACAGTTCCAATAAGCACATATGCATTCTTCTGCTTCCCTCACATAAGAACTATTTATTATGGTGAACAGAACGGTAACAAGTCGACACAGCTAAGAACACCAGTGTTCCGCCGATTTTTAACACCAGAAGAATATGATGAAGCAGATGATGATCAGGAAACAAATGACCGTGAAACTGAAGAAGATCACGAACCTGAAGACAATTACTTTCACGCTTACTTCCAATGAAGCAATCATAGTTAATGAGTATATATGGAAACCCTTCCTTTCTTGTAGGGTATTAATATCCATTTTAGAGCAGTTGACTAGTTTAGGATATTTAAGATGCATCTATCAAGCAGAGGTAGAATTTTAGTATAGATAAGTAAGCCATTATTGATGTTGTTAGAAATATAATAATAGCAGCAAAAACAAAGCACTCATGTCAACAATAGACAGCAGCCTGTGCATGATGGACTCATTTCTGAATTGGTAGCTTATAATAAACACGAAAGCTCATCTTACCTCAATTGCTATCCCTACTAGCTAGATTAAAGTTAGCACAGATTTGTTTGCTTGCACTCTAGCTGCTTTGAAGACACAACAAAGTTACGGGGAATATAAACAGCATGAATAAGTTCACAAGGGTAACTAGTAATTTAAACCATATCCCAATATTACATCATTACCCATGCAGCAAATAATTTAGGATACCTAAAAATTTTTATTACACTAACAACTACCTTTGCCTTCCAACGAATATTTTAAATTGTAATGAAGCCAGACTGCACCAAAATTGTGCTAAGAAAAAGCAGGCAAAAAAGTTTATCTTAACTAACTGTGTAAAAATATGCAAAGATTACCTTCATTTGAGGAAAAAACTGTTTAAGAACTTCATAATAAAGCTGCACTTACTTTTCATTTGGCATCTTCATTATATGAGAGAAGCATACACCATATTCTAGTGCAATATTAGAGTAATTTTTGCTGTGAAGAAATTACGTACAAAGTAAAAGCCTCCATTCACAGTGCAATTGGAAGAAAATAGATATGAAGAAGCTATATTGTTCTGAAGTGAGCCTACTTGCAAAATGAGAATTATACAGATGAATATCATGCTCAATAAAAATCTATGGATAAGAACAGCAGTCTGTCCAGCTAGGTATCCTACTACTGATAGCAGTAGGAAACAGATAAGATGGCAAAAGTAATTCTAAACATTCCTTCACATCTTACAGAAATGTAGACACTTCAGCTTTAAAAAAAAAAACAAAAAACAAACAAAAAAACACCTTAGAATTTCAAAACTTCTTCAGATTCTGCTTGCAGAGTCCTGCACACATGTATTACACTAAACTTTTGCTTCTCAGCTTGTATGTCATATATCACAACTCCTTTTCACAAAAGGAGGTTTTAGTTTACTAGTAGACAACAAACCACCTCTTATCAAAGGTTTTAGGATCTAGGATAAAGGATGTGCATTAATATAACTCTAAACCACTAACATTAACATTATATATATAGATTAGTTGATATTGTTTTAGAGGCATTAAATTTTAACAGTTTTTGTTACAACTGTTCATCAAGTAGAACGAACACAAATAGTAGCATACCATTTTTAAAAATTATTAGACTTTTTGAACAAATAATACCAATTAACTACATTATTCTGTTTCAAAGTAAAACACAAATCGCTTTAAGCAACCTAAAAAGAGTGCAATATAATATTTGAGCTACAGATTTTTATTACGTCTTATGTCTAGAAACAGAATCAGATAAATATAGGGTGAAGGAATAGTTAAGGGCACTTTGCCCCTTTTATTTAAATTCTGTCTTTTTCAACACTTAATTTCTGTATATACCTTTTTAGAATTATGGAAACATCACCATTTTCACAAGAAAAATAAATCAGTGTTAGAAAAACACCCATATATGATATTGTTAAATCTTATACTACATATTTAGGAATGTATATGCACATATAGTGTTATATATTTAGTTTTACAAATTCAAAAAAAAAAAGCTTGTTAACATTTATCAACCTCAGGTAGGCCTTTAGCTTCCTAAAGGAAGCACATATGTATTCATCACCTTATTTAAATACTCATATCAAAACTCTATGCACATTATATATACATAACATAGCTATAAATACTCATATCAAAACACTACCCACAGTAGATATACCTAACATAGTTGTAATTCTATAGCTTTATTATGAATATATTATTAATACAAATATATTGTATTACTCTTAGGGAACATTTATTCATTTCATCTATTTCAGATTTTAAGTAGAGGTGAATAGTACACAAAATGCAAAACTAAATTAAGAGGCTTTTAAAAAAAATCTTGTTCAGCTTTCAAAAGAACACTATTCAAACAGAGTACAAGGATTACAAGTATATATATGGACATATGTATGTTTCTTAAGTTTTCTATTCTTTAGAAGTCATCATAGATGAAACAAAGCTCAGTTAATTTTAAGGCAATATGAAAGATACTGACTCTGTAGCAATTAAATATATTTTTAATAAAGCTTAATTCAAACTGTAATAATAAAGCTCAAAAGTTTCCAGTAATTATTACATTCACATGGAATATGAAAATTTTAATACTAGAAAAAAAATACTTCATTTTTCATTCAATTAATATTATCTCATTCATGGCAATGCAATGTTATTCTTTAAAGAAAGATTTCAGTGTGATCAAGGGCCTAAAGACTTGATAGTTTTCTGTCTATACCAGAGAAGTTAGGATAAAATACAGAATAAATAGCTACCTAGATAAATACAACTTACTTCGGAAGACAGAACATGGCTTCTGTAAAAGAAAGCCCTAATTTGAAACCTCTTAGAATTCCTTGAAAGAATCATCAAGGACATAGAAAAGGGGATCCTGACCCATATTCTACAGGAATTTCTAAATGGCTGAACTAAGGAAACTGAGCAGCCCCCTGGGCAATCAAGGGCATGGGCAAAAAGCAAGCAGTCAGTTCCTGTAGAGCAGGAAGCTGCCTGCTGGAAGTTTTGTAAAGGGCATGTGTGTAAATCTATGCCATTTAATACATTTGCCAATGATCAAGGAATGGGGGTAAGCAGTCATGTGACAAAGATGGCTAAGAGCCAATGAAGACTGACCAAGTGCAAAAAAAAACTCACAAAACCAGTTCCCAGGATGATAAAATAGCAAATGAAGGGCCAAGAACAATCACCATTACTGAGGAACAAGATTCAGGAGTTTTATGAGATGGTTCCATGAAAACACTGGCTGAATATGCTGTGTGAGCGACTACTAATGCCCTACAGCAGAAGGCTGAGAGTAGGGTGAGAAGGGCAAGTGCCCACAAAGCTCAGGTAAGAATGCAGGGCTGTTGTA
>VZSV01000005.1:1390252-1419557 GCA_013398735.1 Nothocercus julius
TCATTTCAGGTGGTGATTAGACAAATCACACAGTGTAAGAACTGCTGAGCTGAAAATAGCTACAGGTTGGAAGAATATATGGAGAAGTCCGATGAGGACTTATCATGACTGGTTGTCCCATTCTCATCTTGCCAAGCATATGCTTTTGACCTCTGTTGGCTATTCATTACTGCATGTGAATCTTTGCTTTGAACTGCACATCCACTCTTTATATTCTCTCTGTCTTTGACTGTAATAACAAGCTGGCATTGCTTCTCCTACTACTCTATGCTTATTGTCTTGAAACATTTAAGGGCTTTTTTTTTTTTTTTAAGCACCATCAGGTATGTTTCAATACCAGGACACAGTCTTATTCATTAAGTTTGGAAATAGCATGTCTACAGTGCTCCACATTGCAGTTTTTCTTAACAGACAAGCAGCCCAGGCATGCCATTGTGGACCTCTGTGTAAGCCAGTTTACATAATTACATAACCATACAGATTCTGGTCTCAAAAACATATTTGCTTGGTGTTTCCTCTAGTATTTATTTCCAGAGGTGGTCCTTTTAAGTATGAAATACAAACAAAACCAAAAACTAAACATGCATCAAAATGCTACTTATTTTAATCAGGAACAATTAAACCCAGCAAGAACCAAGTATTTTAATAAGTTTACTTATAGCAGAAAGTAAATATAAATAAAACCTGATCTGGCTCACAGCACTGCATGTGCAGTAGCAATTAGGGTAGTAAATTAGAAGTGAATCAGTGGAGCAAACAGTTGTGAGGTCAGGATAAACACTCCCTTGAGTTTTGGAGGGAAAGGAGGAGAATTTATTTGAGCACAGTCTCATCCTGCGAACTCCACTAGCAGCTGCAGTACATCAGGTAACCTCCTAGAGTACATCTGGTTTTGTTACACCCCAGAAGAAACAAGCCATATGCTCTGAAGTACTCTGAGATATGAAGCGCAGTGCAGAAAGGAGGGGCTTATCAGCAGATTCACTTCAAAAAAGCACTCTTGATCCTAACTAAAACATTAACAGAAACCTATCCAGAACACAGCAACTGTGAAACAAAGTCGGGGTTGCACGTTCAGCTTTGGTCTAGTTATCCTACAGACTGTGCTGGCCAAGTCTTGCCCAGCTAAGCGAGGACATTCCAAACCTTCTTCAAAGCTAATCTAAGTATTACCACCACTAGTCATATTGGTGAGGGTCTACTGGAGTGTTGTAGAACACTGATACTTATGTAAACCTAGAGGGGGAAAATACCTCTCAGATTCCTGAAAAATTTCAAACATGATTCAAAAATAAAGCTCCCAAAATTACAAACAAAACTGACAAACTGAGACTTCTTCACTTCCCAAACCTATACCACAAGAGACAATCCTTAAAATCAAAAAAAAAAAAAAAGGAGAGAAAGAAAAGAGTTTATCCCAACTCTCTCCAGGCCTTTCTTTAGCCTCAAATCAGTGGCATTTGGCCTTTTTTTGTTCGTTGTTTTTTTTAATACTTTAAGGCTTAGCTTTTCTGATTTTTACTTATGTATTTGATAAAAGTTACATGGTGTAGGCAAGAAACTCCTTTATAGTCAACAGATGTTTTATATTTCCACTTTTCTGATTTCCTTTAAAATATTCACATTCCATTGCTATAATATGAATCAATTTCCTTCAATGTTTCCTAACTTGATCATTGCAAGCAATAAACATAGGCATTTCCTATCTGAAAAATAGGAAAGAACATCATAGCATTTTAATAGAAAAAGAAAAAAAAAAAAGAAAAAAAGAAGAGATTCAAAACATTAAGCAATAGTTTTCCATTACTGCTATGAATATAAACTTTTCAGCTATAGACCAAACCATATATATGCTATTGTATGTTATGAGCTCTACACATATACACATACTGAATTTTGCGCGCCCCTATCAGGGCTTCAGCAAATGGCAGAGAAGCATATGCACCACACCTAGGCAGCAGTGAAAGCACATTGCTGTACCATTGAGGAGACAAAAATAAACAAGGCTCAATTCATCAGAAGGCATTAAGGGTCAAGCAGGAGAAAGCTGCATTTTAGAAGAAGAAAATGGAGAATGAGTCAGAATAGCTAAGTTACTTATTGTAGGAAGAAGAAGGAACAACAACAAAAAAAGGCATTTTGTTCAATTTCAATATCTTCGCAGATTTCATGTATCTTCAGTCTGGATAAATGACTACTTGTTACTCTCTAAAACTTTTTCTTTTTCCCTCCCCTACTGGCCCTTACATTCACTATTTTGTATAAGTGATTCCCAGTGTCCTTGAGGCATGAGGAAGCTAAGCAATAATCCATACTGCTTTCTTCTGAGAACACTTAAAAAGCCAACAGAAAAACAGAAACTACAAGACATGCCAGTAATGTCCTTTAGAGACTATGATACAAGATGAAAGCCAAAGTCTTTAAACAGCTGCAAAAATACACCTTGTTTGCCTAAATATAGAACCACCCTGAACACCGAAAAGAAAAACAAACAAACAAAAAGTCATCTTCAGTTTAATTTCAGACGGAGGACCCTAATAATAACCTTATGGAACTCTCTCTGCTGCTTTCTCCTAGTCATCTGTATTATTACCTTACCTACCTTATTATTAATTTACCCAAATTGACCCAAAGACAAGAACCTTTTTGTGTGGTTTTTTCCCTCCCACCTGCCCTCTTCCTAGTCTTCTGCCTCCCATCACACAACCCTGAGTCCCACTCCTGAACAGAGCTCCCAGGGAACTCTCAGGGCGTTCTGGAAAAGCCATTTGCAACCAAAAACCTCACAAAGAGGAAGGGCTGCCCCTCCGGTTACAACCTCCTTGGCTCATTCAGATCCACTGTGCCTTCAAGGTACTGCCTCACACAGACAACCATCGTCATCCAGCCTTCAGTTCCATTTTCAAATGCATTACAGCATTTTAAAATCAATGTTAAATTAAGCACAGAAAAAAAATCTTCCTTCTCTTTGGTATTACACTATTAAGAATTAAGTACTAAACATGCTGTGGTATGGAGCTAAATAACAGGCTAGCAACTGTGAGAACTTGTTTTGGCTGAAACACATGGAAAATAAAGACAGCTGCCCTCCCAATTAAACTGAGGTCATTTTATCTGGCAACATATCCTGGATATGAACGACTCATGGTAACTTCTACAGCATGCCCCAGCACAATTTCATTTTTAAGGAAAACTGTATTTTTATATGCAACTCTGCTCCTTTAAATTCCTTACGTTTCCTTAAATTTATGATTCTTGAGTTTTCAGATAGTAGAATCCAGAAAGTGAGTGTTCCTTGTTGGAGTGTCTTGGATTCCCTCTACTAGAATTGAGACCATGTTATACTTCATTTATGCCTTCAGCATTTCACATCTGTATAAAACTGTATGGAAATTACTATTTTCATTTAAACCAGAATTTTGTTTTAATGCTTTTAGTAAAATAGCTATTTTAAATAATATTTCAGATACAACTGTTTTTTGGGGAAAAAAATCAGCCTTTGAAATGAGATACTGCATCCTCTCAAAAAAAGAGAGGCATCTGACAAATCAGAAAGCATTCCTTCAATATTTTTCAAGCTATCTTCAAAAATTAGAGCTCTTAACAGAAGAACTTACTTAGGTTTTCAGAAAAGAAACCACTTCTGGATCCTTTTAACTAGAACCAAGGAAATAAATACCTATATACCAAACTTGTCAACGTTTTCTAAAAAGCATTGTCTGCTTGCCATGGTGATTATTGCTATTAGCTTCCCTATATTAACCACATTTTTTGTTTCAGATGATCAGATATTTTGGGTACTGAGGACACTGCAATTCATTTTGAACAAGAATAAACCATCACCGCTGCTAAAAGAAGCGGTACTATCTTTCCTTGTTAGCCACCTGTGCCCTTCCTTGTGATGAAGCACTTGGAGAATATTCAGATAAAATTATTTTATCTCAAATGATTCACTGATTTTTTTTTTTTTTTTCCCTCTGGCAAAAGGTATCCTGAGCAGAATATGGAGCAGGACTACTTTTATTGGGCTCTACTGGATTGAAATATGGTGAAACTATATTCTAAGGCAAACCTTGATAACATAATGAGAAAACACTTACCTAACATATCATTCTTGTATGTAAATGTTCACAAGTTTCTCACTCACACTTGGATAACAACAGTGAGTAGGTGCTGAGTACGTGCACAGTGTTTTTGTGCTAAGTATACCACAAAAGTCTTACAAACCTGCTGAACACAGGCATTTGAAAACACTTTCTGCAAAAAAACGTATAGAAGTTTTCTAACATTACAGATCCTCTTCTCCAGATCAGAGTAAGAACTTCCTTGCACTAAGACTTCCCAGATTTTCAAAAGCTCATATAAGCAGTAATCATACCTCATCTTTAAAAACTGTTGGATATCATGGGAGGAGTGGAAATAAGACATGCTGAAGATATTCCATATATATAGAGAGCTGTCAAGGCTTCACCACTTAAAAATAAACTTATATCACATTTTGATATTTTTACCCTTTGATTACATTCAAAAATAAGATGAATTTTGATTATCCAGAGCAAAATGAAATCTTAATCTGGATTCAGGAGAGGGGTTTGGGAAGCAATCCAGTAGAAGGCAAAGAAAGCAAACCTGCTGTCATTAATCCTGAAACACGCATGAACTGGTGAGAGATAGTTGATTTACTCCAATATTTTTGTCTGATGATGGCAAAACCATCTTTTCTACCAAAACCAGTGCTTCTGACTGAAAGTTCCCAGGCCCTGCAATGGAAAACACCTTAATATACTAACCACAAAACTGGAATTCAAGTTTCAGCTTGTTATTGTTCCAACAGAACAGCAAAGGATATGATTCAGAGTCTAGTTTCCAGTATTATGGTTCTTTTACCTTTACATTTCAGTTATATGCTCCTAGAAAACCATTTTCCTAGAGCGTGCTGTAGATTGCGACTATGACATAGTTGAATTTGCGTATGAACCAAATTAAAAGCATTTTGATAAAACCCTACCGAGTTCAGAATTTGGTAAGTTGTTATAAACTGGAAAAGAAAGCAGAGAGCAAATAGCTTATTGGCAACTTTAACTTACAGATTTACTTACTACAGACATCCAGTTTCCGAAAAAGACAGAACTTACAAGGATATATAACTCAACAGGTCCACTGTTTATCCTCAACATTATTCTAAGTGGCAGTGCTATCTAAGAAAAAAAAAAAAAAAAGTGAAAATGAAGGAAATATAATTCTGAATATATTTCCAAAACGGTTTTATTGCTACACAGTTTTTAAAAGACTCGAAAAATCTCCTTTGTAAGCTTTCAAGCTGGTCATCTGGCTCCCATTTATACTAACTGCCAAAAATATGTAGTAAGAAATAGAATGGGGGAGGAAGAAATGCATTAGAAATCTAGAAAACTGCTGTTTATAGTTCAGATGAAAATTCTAAATCTGGACATTGTTTATTAGGCTATCTATAACATTGGCACACAGTTTTATTCAAAACATTTATTGTGAAAACAATCTTTCAATAAATTGCCTAGCAAGACATGCAATAAAGCATTTAAACACAAATTACTTGTCTGAAATTATTAATCAGTGTTTTGTATTTTCAAAACTCTTCAGACTGAATAATTTGCATTTCATACTTACTTGAATCTTCTCTAAACATATACAACTTGCAAAGAAACATTTTATTACTCACAAAAATGTGACTAATATAGTATACGTATGTTTTGGCTCTACCTCTCTCAGGGAGAAAGCAGCTGCTTTGTCTCTTAGCTAAACCATTGCACAAAATGGATAACACATGCCTTTTTATAGACCTCTATTTTGCAGAATTAATGTTTAATTTACACAAAGAACTTTTGCAATTATAAGGAAAAAGAATCGCCACTTAGCATAAAGTTACCATCTTAAGGGTAATAAGTAATACTAAAGGATGATCATCACAGGATGATCAAGACAGATTTACCTTTTATAAATGTTATTCCAAGTACAACCCCCTGCTCCAGGATATTACCTCTTACCCTAGGGAAAGAATGCTGGCAAAGCATTTTCTACCCCATGGAAAGCACTTTTTAGTCTGTCAATCTTCGAAATAGTATTCATTTCAACAACTTGGATGTAATCCATAACTTTACTCTTTCATCAAACCAATCTGGGTTAACACATAGATAAGAATATCTGGTTTCAGGACAATCACAGAAGGACTCTGAATTTGCAAAAACGGTAGGTAGACTTTTTTTTTTCCCCCCCTAAAAATATGCTGAATAAAGCTTAAAAAAATTAGAGCAAACAAGAAAAAAAAAGTTGTATAAGACCTGTTTGAAAAAGTATTTCAGTATTTTTAGGTTATTATTGTAGCTTTCTTCTAAAAAAATCACGTATAGCCTATAAAGTATTCTCTATAAGGAGAGGGAAAGGTATAAGTATTTTTTCTGTTGTTTATTTTCAAATCTAGAGATAACACAATGAGATAGATTGTTATAGAATAGTTAGATTTGAAAGTCTTTATTCTGACAAAATGAAAATAATGCATTTGAACTTCTGCTGTTTTAATTAATTCAGCAACATACATGCCAAGTTGTTCAAACAATGCTTTTCCAAAATCTTGCTATTATTAGAAATAATATGCTTGGAAACAAGAAAATACAAGTAAGATAGTATTTTTCTTAATAATTGGAAACGGCTGTTTATGATTTCACCATTTCTTTTCATGTTAAAAACAGCTCATATAATACTAAAGTCTAATTAAAGGATACCAAGAGTTAAAAGTTGTTCCATGTTCCTTATGCGTTAGAAACTCCTGCCAACTAGTCCTCTAGGCTTTAAATATTGTTTTGACGGATTGCATTTTCATTTCCAGTCACAAAGAAAGTATTCTCCATAGTCAACACTCAAGCAGTTCTTCAACAGCTCAGTGAAAGCCAGATACATTGTTCTCTGCTAAAATGAAGACTTTGCAGCCTTTTTTTCTGCTTGTGTTTGTATCTTTGGTGAAGTCAGCACCACCTCTACAGCAAGAATCCCTCAAGTTTTATGAGTATGATACAGACACTGCTCTAGGAAGCTCGATCGAACAAGATTATGAAACGAAAATCAAGGATATAAAAAAGGTATTTATCTTATCCATTTTATATTTTTATATTTTTAACTGCTAAGCATTATATGAGAGAATTAAGTGCAACATGCATGTATGCAAGTTTTATGCAAAAGCCTTACAATGGCAAAACATACAGGGATTTCAAATGTGAGAGAGAGGTATTCAAATTAAAGCCACAAAAATACTACCCTTGCTATGGTCTGAAAAAAAAAAAAAAAAAAAAAAAAAAAAAAAAAAAAAAAAAAAAAAAAAACACACACATGAGAGAGCAGCACAAGTTAAGACTAAAGAATCATTGTTAACTATGCTGTATGCATGTGCCTGGTATTCTAAGATTGTCTAGAAGGGTATGTTCTATCATAGTAGTTGAATAGTTTGAGTAACATTGTATTAATGCAGTAATTGAGAACAATTTTTTTTTAGTGTAATTTTTTTTCTTTTTTGATATGAAAGCAATATTTGAAACAGTAGTTTTTATCATAAATAGCAGGTCATTATAAACTACAGTAATTCGAGTTATCAGTTTAGCAGTCTCGAACTTCTGTGGAATATCCAGTGTTGCTGTAGTCACCTATGTAATACTAACACTTTTAAGAGCCCTAGAAGCAGTAATGAGTGTACCTCATAGCACTCACCAGCACCCCCAGGTGGTCGGTTCTCAGTGTTTCTGCTGTGTGCCTCATGTACCTACCTTAATACCTACATGTTTAATGCTTAAATGGAGGATACAAATACAGAGAAGTAGCCTCAGCTGAAAGGGACAGTTAAAAATGTCATACTGCTGTTTGGGCTGCCTCTGAAGGGATGCTAGAGACACACAGCATATCAGCAGAACTATACAGTTTTCATTAGGCAGTCAGAAGAAAAGGCAAAAATGACAGTCTCAAAACTAGTTGCCAAGAAAAATACTATATATTCAAACAAAATGGTAACAGCCAAGCATTGAAAATCAAGCTTTTTTTTGTTAATATTAATTGTGCTTATTACAATAAAGTAGTCTGATAAACAGGAAAAAGACAGCAAAGGTCATTAGTATGGGCAATGAACTGCAGCATGCTTATAGAAAAATCACATTCTAGATATATGCTATGTTTAATATTTTCTCAGTGTTACAATATATAATTATGAATTTCCCCTGTTAGACTAAAATCGTATTAATAATAGTAAATCTGTAGTGTATTTCTAAAAATGACATCTGTCACAGAGATGAAGTAACATATTATTTAATAAACCTATGAAAAAAGACCATTTAAACTACTTTCAACAGGTGGGTACCACTTACAACTGTGTAGTTAAAAAAAATACTGTTTACATTAACAAGTTAGACACCACATTAAACCACATTCATCACTAAAATTGTTCTAATAAGAACATACTATTATTTTAGGAAAAAGAAGAAAGAGGCATACCTACAAGGAAATGATGCCAACAGATGTGTCACAGACTAATCAAAGTCTGTACTGGCAGTGCTATAAACTAGAGGTTTTTTGGTGGCCAACGGTTCTTCTTAGGATAATTCTAGGAACGCAATCAGTTGTTGTTTCCATCAGGTCTGTTCTCCAGTGACATGCTTTCATTGCAAAATACTAAATTAGTTCCTTATGTGCAACAAATACAAGTGCCAGTGCTCCCAGATTAAATCCTGGGATGTTCAAAGAATCTTCAAAACTCTGTCGTACAAATACTGGCTTCTAGAATATTTCAGGCCTCTGAAATACATGCCAACAGTTTTCTCAAGCATGCCCAAAAATCTGGATCTTGCATGACCAATATAATGCTTAGTATGTATTTGAACCAAATTTAAACCAGGAATGGGATTTTCAGCAAAAATATGAAAACAATTACATTTGCAATAGTGACCAACAAAAACTGAATTTTACCATTAAAAGAAAGGTCGTCTGAGTAAAATTCATTAGATAGCATTTAAAAGCACAGCTTCCCCAGAATTTTTAAAATATATGTTAATTTCCACAAAAGAACTTTTTCATAAGTGAGCATACAAATCTGCTTTTGTTATAGTGACAAAAGGCCTGAATTTACACTGAAAAGTAGTATAGTTCTGGGTCTATTCAGTTATCTGTTAGTACTATGTACTTTTTCTGTTTGTCTCATTTAGCCCAACATATATTCACAAAAGTGCAAGGTAATGCATTCATTTCAATGCAAGAATGCTGTCAGGAACATAAATCTAAAGGTACATCCTAAAACATGTTTTCAGTCTCACAGCATACTAGAAAAACACTTTGTCACTATCACTGTTATCTCCAAAAATGTTAGCCAGGCTTGGGAGAGAAAATTTAGAGGCTTTGCCTCTAATCTAGAATACGTGGGAGACAGGGTCAATAAACAACATATTATTTGATAGGTACAGTCATGATCAATAAATCTAACTAGATATTAGCTCAAATCAGGATTAATTCTTTCCACTGAATACAAATTTTCAGCTTTATAGACCCTTGTGTTTTAGAAGTATTTTAGATAGATTAAAAATTTGTCTGTAAAAATAGTATCAAGATTTCCAACAGAGAATTCATGTCTCTAGAGTACAAGAGGGAGGTGGAGTTCAATAGATAGGAAGGTTAACGTTACTTTAGTGCATTGTCTATGTAAGCAAGTCAAGCCTTTTCCACATTTATAATCCAAACTATTTTCTGCATTGATATTCCATGACTAGGAATTTTTTATAGCAAACCAGGAAATACTTCCAAAATATTAAGTATTGGGGAAGAAGGGAAAACATATTGTTTCACTTTGTGCATTTGACAGTATTCTTCAAGTAATTCATCCCACTGTTTTGTTGACACATTCATTGTTTCTTGCAGAAATTACTTCCGCACTGTATTCCGCAGAGAACTCACAAGCACACTTTTCCTTGTGTCATGCCTCAAGTAGGATACTGTACTAGAAAACTACTCCTGGTGCAGATACTGCTGTAATGAGCAAAAATGCTTTTTATGGAAGGATATTAAAAATCCCCTTACAAAGAAACAAAAAACAACACAAAAATATATATGCATTTGTCTAATTATAACTGAACCTACACAGAAATTCCTATAGTAAAAGATAAAGGGGTAAAGGTCTACATACACATAAAGGTGTTGCAGACACAGCTATATAAGAGAAAATGAGCCTATGAGCAATGGTCTATGAGCCAAATGACCAAGTCAGTTTGGTGATGCAGTCAGCTTGTTTTCTGGACTGCACCAAGATTAACAAATCTAAGAACTCTGAGGCTGGACTTTCTCAAAGAACAAAATTACATTAACCTATAAAATTTGATGCTTGAGTCTTCCGTTCTGACTGTTCCAGTCCAGTGCAAAAATTCTTAACCTGCGCAGAAGTTTCATTCTACATCTGTTCAACTGTCTCCAGCGCTCTCACTTGCTTAGAAAAATCTTACTAGAATGAAGCAATCCACCCCCAGCATTACACAAAAATACTCAAAGAAGAGGCATAGCCTGAATAGATAGATGCAGGGAGGAGCCAAGCGAAGGATGATTCATAGGCCAAAAAACGGTCAAAGAGACAGAAGCTGTCCAAAATATTTACTTCTCAGGCTTTATTTCAAGCTTGAGGGTTTCATACGGCTGATTACAGAAGTTTCCACAGTAAAATACATGCAAGAACTTAACTAAAACAAAACCTATATCAAAATTAAATTGACAGTGTTACTTCAACATTACTCTGGCAGATGAACTGTAAGCATACCTGCCTGAATGAGGAAATAAAGAAACCAGCTCATTTGTGCAAAATCAGAATCTATTTGAAAGCTCTCCCTGTGGTCACTGTACTCCTGCCAGGACCCTGATCTTTAAGCATAGATGGGGCAGGGGGGAGAATTTCCACATCTGTCAATGTACTCCTCTACTACCCCCATGTGTTTTCAATAGACAGGCAGACCAGAAAGGACCATGTCCCTTTCCTGCAACTATGCCCCATCAGAGGGCAACAAGTGAGACTAGTTAAGTACAATTGTCAACCAAACCAAAGCAAAAATGCTTAATATATGCAAATCATAATATGACTCACTGTGTGTATGAGTCTTAAATTCCTGTGGTATTCAATGAAAAGTTAACTGCTATTTCCTGCGTCACTGGAGGCTACATTAGCAACCCAGGTCTTACAATGGACTTAGTTGCAGTTCAACAGAAAACACATTGCTACCTTTTGGCCAGTATTTGAAAAGAGAAGGTCTGAAAACCAAGTTTTCATGCTCTTGAAAATATATGTAGAATATCTCAGTAGAGAATTTTAAACAACTTTAAGTGAAAGGAAATGTTATTTTACTAAGATTATTTTGGTAAGGCAAAACACACACAGCCTATATCCATAAGAATTATTATTTGCCAATAACATTATGAAGGTAAACTCTTCAAATTTTGCATAATATAATCTCTTTTTAAACTTAAAGTAGCAGCAGTATCTTCCCAAGGTGAGGAGTCCATGTACAGAAAAAAAAAAAAATCACAGAAGTCATTCAGTGTATAAAAGACTTCTTTTTCTCTAAAAAATGTCTTAAAAAGGAATGATATAGAATACCTAGTTTTTAAAGATGTGTTATTTAAGACTCATTTTTTTTTTTAAATAATATTTGCTGTCACACAAAGGATGGATGGGATGTTTCTCCTAACAGCACCCTAAGACTGCAAGGGGATGACAGTGAACGCAATGTACAACCAACAAAGGATACAAGTAAGTTAACAGATATTAATATTGTAACATCCCAGTTCTTCAAAAGAAGATTTTACATAAAGCAATAAATGTTAATGCTATAACACGATACTAATATTAATCTTTTTGATTATGAATATCTTTAATATCCTCTTTGGAAAGCCCTCTAAAATTCTGCCTTTGATAGAGCAAACTGAAAGAGGAACTTCAGGTAAATTCTGAATACAAAAAGTATAGTTTATAAGCATACTTATAAATTTACCCAATCATGCTTGTAAAGCTACTCCTCAGTCAGAGATAGAGATGTACCCAAGTTAAGTAAGCTGGGCAGGACAAGCAAGAAAAAGAAGCAACCCAGTAAGGTCCACAGATTGATCAAGTCATGATGAAAAGCACATTTAAAATCCTCACACAGTTTTCCCAGACATTATATAAAGATTTCCCTCATGGCTGTCATAACTGATGTCTGATGATCAGGGAGGCTAATATTTATGTAGTTTTAACATTTTTTCCTCTTGCTAACAACATACAAAACTCACAGATGTTTTAGCAAGACCAGTGATGTGTCAACCTCCAGCAATGTTTAAAATCTAGATTTGTTATAACCATGCTGTATTCATCAGCAAGCCCTCATAAAACGAACGCAGAATCGCACCAAAGCTTCCAGTCAGAGACACAAGAAATGCTGCCTTTTAAGTAGTGCCAGTGATGCTTCACAACCATGTTATATTTTGGGCACCCACATATATGACAAATAAGAGACAAAATCCAGAAAAGCAAACATGGCAGAGCTCTGAAGTCTAATGCATGAGAATATGCATAAAGTTAAAGCTTAAGATTTTAATTCCATTCTCTGCAGCACCTCTAAAGAAACCATTACTGAATTACTGTATTAGACATATTGGCTTCACTTCCTGGTATTGGACAACTACTCCACTAACTCATCATTGGCTGCAGGAACAAGAGACGTTTTAATTCAATTATGGTATCTACGTGGACAGTTCTAAAATTAATAACAAACAACAAAAACTGCAAAAAAAAAAAAAACACAAAAAAAATCTTCCAAAATTAAAGTACAATGAGACTAAGAGATACTCTTTCTGATCTAGGTAAAACTGTAAAAATAATTTTTTGCTTTGACAAGGTACCCAAAGAGCTGTTCATAAGATGTGGTAATGTATGATCTCCGATTAATAAATAAGTAAACTTAGGATGTACTTTCAGATGTTTTCCTTTCCATTTTGAAAATGTACTTTCAGATGTTTCCCTTGCATGTATTTCTATTTTACAAAGATTTCCATTTTGTTGTGTTCACAAAACAGTAAAAGCCAGTTAGAGCAAAACAGAATTAATATTGATAGCAATTCAAGATAAGCTCAGATGAGAAAAGAATACACAATGATAGTGATACTCCTGAAGAGAAGAACACGCCGCTAAAAAAAACAAACCCACAAAACAAAACCTAAAATATTAAGTTGTCTCAGAACTTGCTCCAGACAGAAAAATCAAATAAGCTAAAACTATAAATGAAACTACAGAAATTATGTTTTGTATATTAAGGTTTATGACAGGTGAATATCTTAAATTGTCTACTTATAATTTGCTTTCAGATTTGCCTACTTGTCTGCTCTGTGTGTGTTTAAGTGGATCAGTGTACTGTGAAGAAATAGATATTGAAGCTGTACCTCCACTACCAAAGGAAACTGCATATCTTTATGCACGATTTAACAAAATAAAAAGGATAGCAGTCTCAGATTTTGCTGACATTAGTAAGTAAATATTGAGATTTTAATTTGTGCTTAAGTGATAATTCATCTGAAGTTTTTAATCTCTTAAAAACATGACAATTACACCAAAATAAGATGCATTTTATACTGCTGGACTCCATTAATTTTATTATCCATTTGATTTAGAACTCATATGTAGACGAGGAACTGCAAAAGTAACAGGAAAACCTACTTTGGCCCATGAATCTTATTTTCCCACCAAATCAGAGAAAGTTTGCTCAGAATGAAGTTTAATTCTGAATCACAGCCAGACGTGTATTAAAAGTTCTTCAAACACTGAAGAAATCTCTCCCAGCTATCTAATTCTACAACAACTTCTATCAATGTCTTAAATTGTTTTGTCTCCAGGAAAACAGGGAGAGTCCAGCATATTTTTCTGATTTTTAAAAACTTTTAGACTATGAACAAATCCAAATGTGGATTTTTACAGTACTGCCATTTGCAAATCAAAATAGAATGGTTCATCCATTAATGTAATATCACACCTAATTTATACCCAACTATGTACATTTCACATGTGATGCTGTTATAAATTCAACACTTTTTCATTTCTTTTGTGCGAAGCTACCTTGAGAAGAATTGACTTTAGTGGAAATCAGATTGAAGAAATAGAGGATGGAGCCTTTTCAAAGCTTCTCTTACTGGAAGAGCTTTCTCTTGCTGAAAATCGACTTGTAAAACTCCCTGTTCTTCCTCCCAAGCTAACAACATTTAATGCAAACCAAAACAGAATCAAGAGCAGAGGAATCAAAGCAAATGCCTTCAAGGTAAGTAAAAGACAATAGGTTTTATAACCCAAGAAACAGACTAGCAGGTATTTTTACAGGTTTTGTTTAGTTTTATTTTGAAGGTACTTCAAATCTGAATGTGCTCGCTCCCTCTCATATGTAGTTCATCTCAAAAATTACTTCATCTTTGAAATATAATCTTACCTACTTTTCTTTCTCTCACATAAACAAAGAAATTTTGGATTCAAAATTGATGCCTCAAATACAGTTCTGAGGACTCCGTAATCACTAACAAACTAGGATATGGCTGTAAAAGTATTCTTAAGTTTTATAGCCCATGTACTAATACTTTCCAAATCATAGAAGGTCTGTTCTAGAAGTTTTTTCATATAACAGAGTTCAACATTCTCAGCAAAAGAACAACAGAATGCTTCTTGCCAGAAGAAATGAAAATCTTTAGGGGCATTCAATCATCATACACGAGCAGAACACTGACATCTTATCACAGATCCCTTAGTAACTCAACCTCTAGTTAGCAATATAATCACTAATAATCTTTCTTTTCTTTCTACCAGAGGCTGACAAATTTGGCCTACCTCTACTTAGGACATAACGCACTGGAATCTGTTCCCCTTAACTTACCCGAGAGCCTGCGTATTCTGCATCTTCAGGTACTGTGTTACAAAGAGCCTCAACAGTAATGTATTTCAAAACAGTTGTGCAATTGTGCTGCTGTTACCTAATATTCAACCAAATAAAATGTTTCATCTCTTTTGTGTATGCCACATTCAGCATTCAACCTGAACAACTTTTTTATGTACAGGAGGGAAAAGTAGTTGAGACTTAAAATAAGTTTCTTTTACTGTCAGTAGTTGTTTGCTAGCTAGATGCTGTGCCAGAATTTCTCATTGGTTTCTGTAGATAAGGATTAGAAATTGTATAAGTAAGCAATAATCCTTTGTAATGAATACAAACAATCCCAAATCATTTATCTGCTCACAGATTGGGTAATACTTGATTCCTATATATGTCTGTAGAATCTACACAAGTGAAATCTCAATGACGACAAAATGTGAAGTTAAAAGGAATAAAATGAAAGCTTGAGAATTTTTCAATGAATAATCAAACTCTGTTTTGTTTTGCAGTACAACAATATCACTACAATCAATGATGACACATTCTGCAAATCTAACAATACGCGTTATATCCGCACAAGTATGGATGAGATAAGAATGGAAGGAAATCCAATCCTCTTGGCAAAGCACGTTAATGCTTTCTCCTGCTTGAGAACACTGCCTGTAGGATCGTACTATTAGCTACTGCCTATGTAATGATGATTTTTATTTTTTTGTTTACATGTTTATATCCTCTCCCTTGCTACTGCAGTTTCTCTGCATACCCAGAACCTTTTACTATGTTAAACTGTATTCTGCTCTGAAATAACAAACAGCCATTCTTACTATTTACAATGACACCTGTGTTTTCAGAATCTTTTCTGTTAATGACAATGTAAAAACGTATGTAAACACACATCATCTCAATTTTTATTTCACCACAGTCTTTACATGTAGGTAAAGTCATGCAATCACTACATTTTACTTTCAGATAAATCCCAAAGATTTTGGGGGGCAAGCTATAAACAAAATATACATTTGACATCCAACCAAACATTTGCTTGTTCTGAAATGAAGCTTTTAGATGAGCTTCAAAAGTACAGTGAATAAAGTTACATGGGAAACAAAATTATGTTTAGAAACAGAACTTTTCAAAGATGTTTTAAAGTATTTTAACGAGCAAAAGTAATTTACAGACTTAGGGTACTAAGCAACATAGAAAGAGTTTTAAGAATTTTCCTTTAAATGCACACTCTCATTCAATGTCAGGAAGGTATATGAAATATATGTATATATTAAAAGTAGGCATATATTCATATATATTTGTGTATTCATATGAATACACACCCATTTGTTCATTCCTCTCCTCTACATTATTCCTCTGCCCTACTCATAGGAATAGTTCTTTCAGTTCATTCTTCAGCTCGCCATTTTAACCTAGCAGAGAAGGGACAGTACACTGTCTCTGGGTACCTTTGCTGTAACACATGACAGAGCCTAAACATCAGTTCACTACTTTATCTTAATAATGAAAACTCACAGAATATAATAGCAAAGCTGAATTATTCTATTTGTGAATGAATTATAAACATTTCAGCCAGAGCTCTGTGTAAAGAAGCAGAAATGTTTTTGATACAGAAGTTGTTGTTTCTAATGACAGCCATACATTTCTGCTGAATTTAATTCTCAGTTTCTTCCTCCAGACACCAAGCACGGGCTTAAAGTTCTCCAGATAAATAAATGCTAAAAATGTGCTAATTTTTATTACCAGATCAACTTCATACTATCTATGAAACTACTATGGATTTCTAATTTGTAGGAATAGTTAAGTTATAATAGTTGAACATCAAATGCATGATAATATATCATTACACACCTAGAATACTGATTTTATAAAATATGGTGTATTAATTATTTTTATCTTATTTAGTTATGCCTTGATTTCTTAGTACTTGTACTATGTGGAATTATCAAGTGCACATTTAATTCTAAGCATACCGATGCTCTGTCATTAGGAGTGTTGAGATACAAGCTTTTTAAGTGATTATGTGAATTGTGGGTTCATCTTTTTGAAAGAGGATACAGTTATAAAAAGCAAGAAAAAATATTTTGCCCCAAACTCATAACTTATTAATCACAGCAAATCCTGATATTTCCCTTTTTAAATTGCTTGATATAGCAAGAAATCCCAATGTCTTAATGCACCAGATAACAAATCCTAGTTCTACAGTGAGAATTTGATTTTCATTTTCTCATTTAAAGTCATGATACCAATGTTTCCAGTTTGTTAATCATAAGATAAACTACAGCCCCAAAGAATGCAAAATACACTCCAACTTTGAACCAAACATCCTACTCGGAAAACAACAACCACCAGCACCACCCAATTCATTCATGTCTATTTGCGGAGATGCCTAAGATGGAGCAAAAACAACTAAAAATTTAATTGCACTAACATTACGTATGTAGTGGTCTCTGATCTTGTTCTCACCTCAAATAATTTACTAAATAAAACTCTTTACAAAATTAATGAGATTAGTAAATATCACAAGTCGTCTTAGTACCTCTCTATGAAAATAGTGCATACTAGTGCATCTCTATGAGAGTCTACAAGTATTTGCACATTTATGTCATATTCACACAGAAATATTTTAAAACCTAACTACCACCACAAAAGACTTAATACTTCCATTACAAAGTTGCATTTTTTGAGGAAAAAAGAAAAGGTACTAAAGAAAATCAACAGTAACATCAATGTAAGAGTCTAAATATTTTATGAGCAAACAGCAGTGGACAAGTGGTATCTTCTGAGATTCTTGTACAGGCAAGAAATTAGCTAATATAGTTTACTCTCCCCAATTTCTAGCTAATTAAGTTAGCAAAACATAATTGAGAAGAGTTTCAGCTTGCAGGAATTTTTGCTTTCTATGTCTGTGACCAATACTTTTATCAAACTGAATGTACGTTATCCCATTTTTTTCCTATCACATTTTTATGTTCTGTATTTCCAATAAATTGTTTTTTTCTCTTGTTTATCAGCATCAGCTTCAAAAATCTGCTCTCACTGCAATGCGAACATACTTTAACTATTGAGTTTCAGAGAAGACTAAAGGCATATCTAGCTCATATTGTATTTGTAGTTGTAAATCTATTTTGCACATTGTGGCACTGCATTGCCACAATAAACATTATCAAGACCTTGCCATACAAGTAATGTTATGCAATTATCAGAGACTTAAAATACAAAAACATAAGGTAGGTCTTATGGGACACTCCAAAATCCATTTAAAGCACTATCAGAGGAGCAGCACTGGAGGGTAACCATGGTAAAGAAAAACAACTGTCAAAGCACAGTATCAAGAACTATAGAGTGTAGTACACACAATGCTTCCAAGTCAACTTTGTTCTATCCATAGTTACTTAAATCTGCAACAATACAACAGAAAGGTTCTTTAAAAAAAAAAAAAAAAAAAAAAAAAAAAAAAAGAAAAAAGAAAAAGGCTTTCAGATCAGAAGAAAATGTGTTTTTAAAGATATATTTTTGTCTTCAAAAAAAAAAAAAAAAAAAAAAAGTGTTGTCTGTGAATATTTACAAGGAAAGATCATTCATCTGTTTTAATACCAATATGAAAAGTATTCTGCTAGTAACTTTCACACAACTTACCATGATATATTAAGTTACTAATACACGTGTTCTCTCTAGCAATCTGGTTTTGAATGCATTTTTGAGTTGTGAGATTTGATCTTTGAACTCTTTGTTAACTCCCTCTCCTCAAAAGTCTTTCATTTGTGTATGAAATTATATACTGATGCTGCCAGAAATGAGCCAGCATAAAACCCCTTCAGAGGTTCACACTCAATCATATATGAAATATTGTTCCTAACTGATCTGCCTTCCTCAACAGCATCTTTTTCCATAGATATAAGCAACTTTTATAAACCATATTGCTAAGACTGAGATAAACTTTGAATATACAACAAGTCTTCAGTGAGCACTTCTTCATATATCTTTTTGTCATGAAAATAATGTCATTCTTTCAATCTGGTTGATTAGTTTGTAGTAGAAATTAAACCAGCACAAAACATATAAGGACCTTTCAACTTCCTATTTCTACTGAAAGGCAAAGATAGTGCAATTTGCCAGTTTTTGCAGGGTTACTCCCACTCTGCAACTCTGAATGCAGCTTCACAAGACAGAACAGCAATAGTAAAAATCTACCTTTGACAATAAATGTTTATATCCCGCCTAATTTTGACTACAGACAGAAATACAAAGCATTAAGAGGATGGTATTCTGAAAGAAGTCAATGGCATCCAGTTTCATTGCAGTTACAAAAAGCAAATGATGAAAGGAGGAGGAGATGAGCATCATGCCATGCATGACAGACAAGACAGAAATCATGTAAATAAGTTTGGCGTGTTTACACAATCAAGTATTACAAGAAAAGATTATTAAATACATGAAAAGTAACATACTGCATATTTGACTTAGTATTGTCAAGAGTTTTAGTAACCAATTACCACCATGATTATTACCTCACTAGCTGATGTTCTGAAGCTATCAAAAAATATTGCTAAGATACTTAGAATAACCTTTGTGTGTGCTGCAATTGGAAGTTTTGAATAAAAGAGGAAAACATTTGCTGTTTACTCAAAATGTGAGCAAGCTTATAGACTATAAAAACATCTAAGAATATTTCTAAGATGCTCCAGCCAAGAAAATGAAACTTTACGCCTGCAAGGTATGTTTCAACACATTTTCTTTCTTTTTTTTTTTTTTTTAATGGAAATTTAACAGGATCATAATAATTTATACCATTTTCATAATACTTTTCAAGGACTCTGCCTTTGGCATTAGTCTTCTAGTGAATTCAGGTCACTTCTTTCTCAGATCCGATACCAAAATATCATCATCTCTTTTACCTATATGCCTTTTCCAGTACAAGCGCATGCCAGTAATGAAATCTAAAATAAAATAAAAAGTATCCTTTCATTTAATCTAGTTTGTGATGTTCAATTATTTTTCTAATTAGATGCTTGGTGCTTTTAATATCCTTACCTGTATGTGCAAGCATACAATTTTAAAATGTACATAGCATTACATACAGTATTTTAAATACACTCGCAAGAGCTGAGACTCCTAAACTCATTGCAGTGATTGAACATTACTGTTACTTATATCCTCTAAAGAATCATCAAATACAAAAGCACAAATAAGTTAAGATTTCTTGTATAAAATAAGTGAATCTAACTATATTACCAAAAACATTTTATTTGGAAAATTCTGTCTTTGAAATAGGTCAGGTCTTACGTGTTTATGGTATCTCAAAAAATACTTAGAACAGAGTAAGTACGTTAATAAGTGGATCTGGCAGCAATTCAGATATAGGAGCAATTTACATCAACTAATTTGTCATGGATATCTCTTTACAAAGCCTTGGCAAAGGCACATTCAGGCACATTCATCATACACCATGTTCTGTATTGGTAAGACTACAATACGTCTAGCTGAGGAATCCTCACTTTAAAAACAGTACAAAGGCAAAGCAAATGACAAATAATGGTCATTTAGAATAAATTCAATTATTATTTTTCAGTTGGGTGTAAGGAATAGTGTACTTCCTATTCAAGTAAAGTCTTTCAGAACTGTAAGTGCAGTCTCCCAGAAACAAGCTGTTACACTTTTCAATGAGACAGATCTAGCCCACCAAAATTAACATTTAAATACCAAAGACTATAAACATTGTTTTCTTTTGATTTTTTTCTTTTGCTCTTCTTATTCAAATGAAAGATAATTCCAATAAAGAACTGTCTCTCTCCTCCACATAAAAGCCCCATATATTCAATTCTCTCATCCCAACAGGAACACAAGCAACAGCATAATAAAAATACATCTTATTGTACTACTTTAGGAGATTATATGATTATACTACTCCTCTGAAGAATACAACTTTTACCTTTGTTCCTGACTTAAAACTTCACTGTTTCCAATGAACTCCTTAAAGGATTGACAGACACTACCTTGAAATGCAGGAAGGTGCATCTACGATGTTCACACCACTCAGCATAAGATGAAAGGCTTCTGAAAAACGTCAAGAGATTTCCATGTTCTTCAATACTGCAGAATAAAAATGTCTTTTATCTCAAGCAGTACTAATCAGAAATATCAATTCCAAAGCCTTAAATTTACATTCCTCCCCCCCCCATTAGTATCATGTATATATACTATTAATCAAAGGAGGAAAATGAGTTAGAACAGACCATTATTTAAGAACACATTAAAGAAAGCACTAGGGGAGCTGGTGGGAGGGTGTCTCTAAGAAAAAGGAACAAAAACCTATTCTTCAAAATCCTAATGATTGAGTATGGGATTAGGACAGAGAAGGGAAGGAGAGAGGAAGAAAGAATTCCAGAGAAAGGAAGAAAGAATTTGCTAGATAACAAACCATCTATCCAGCATTGTGGATGGAAGGGAGCAAGAACACCTGCACAGGATGTGCTAAGAATAATTACTGTGGCTAAGAATGCAAAAGTCCGCAAAAGCTAAGAAAACAACTGTGAGAAACAAAGCATCAGGACACCGGAAAATTCTTTAATCACAAGGGTGACAAATCTTCATGTCATTGTTGATATGAAACCACAGCCAATATATATTCAGAAATATTTTAGAAATTTACAGAGGAGCTAAAACCAGATAGAGACATTTTTTAAGCTTTAAAAACACCTGACAGCAGAAATTTGAAAGTATTAACACAGAATGGTTGGAAGAGTGTATTACCAAGTCATTTCAGCAGTTCAAGGAAGAACTTTGTCTTGGATCCAAATTTGCTTATTGTACAAGAATGCCAACTCCAATGTATTACATAAACATAAACTGGGAAAAAAAATATGTGAAGTTCATTCACATACTGAAAGCGTAAAAGAAAAGCCAAACGTTTTATCCTAGCCTGGAAAGAACAGCATCATTAAAGGAAGTTACCAAAGCTAGTCACAACTGCAGGCAAAAGCAGGCCAAGACAAAAAAATTGTACTGACAGCACAGTTAAAACCAAGTGCCTGGAATGAGGTAGACACATGCTGATTTACAATAGCTGACTAGCTTTATGTTCTGAATAGCTTTTTTCAACCACTATTAATAGGGCATATTAAAAAAAAATTAAAAATCATCCATAGTATAGTAAAAACCCAGACATAGTAATGACTGCCCATATCTCACCGGCTAGTGAACATGATTCTATACATCCTGCAGTATGCTCTTTAAAATCTTTGAAATGTGAAAGGCGGCCCTACAGAATTGTTATGGAGCTACATACCTGAAAAAAAAAAAAAAAAAAAAAAAAAAAAAGTGGCAATTTTGATGAAGATCCACTTTTATACAATCTGAAAGACCACCACAAACAGAAGATAAGGTGAGCTATCTAAAGCAATTGACTGTTTTAACTGTTAGTCACCTACTATTTTAGCATTATGTTTCAGTTTATTTTTATTTCTTCTTTCATCTAGGCAATAGGGCTGATGGAGATTTTTATGACTAGATCACTGAACAGAGAATTTTGGCTAAAAAGTTCAGAGAATCAGTTATCAGCGTAAAAGGCAGCCCGCAAAAGGCATGAGCATGTTCCGAAGAGGAGGAAACTACAGTGAGTATCAAAACTGCTAGACTAGAAGTTATGCAAATGAAGCACAATCAGACACATACTCGGGAGCTACAAAGACACATCAAGCAAATATTAAGACACATGCAAAAGGGGAAAGACAAGGACTATTAATTCTTGGTTCCTGATCAATTTCTAAGTCTAAGGGCAGGAGGGCCCTTTCTACCTCTCTAAGTGACTAACAGCACTGCTAATGTCTAACTTGAGAATAAAAAAAAAGAAAAAGGACATCCCTGAACTGCACAACTGTATGATAGAATGGCATTTTAAATAGCTTTAAGAAAAGCAGACAAGAAAAAACAACTGGGATTGAGGTTTATTGGATCAAGCGGAGAAGCTGACTAGAACCAACAGCAAACAGCAAATTACACTAACACTGGCAAAAGATTATTTTGAATTTTATTGCAGAATATAAAATCAATTTAGGCAGAGAGTTCTGTTTCAAAACAGGTGATTTTTAAAGGTGAGACATAAGGTATGGGACTTGCTATGCTTCAGTATATACTTCTCTTATGTACAGATACAAAGCCAGCTAAATTTAAGCTAACACACTGGATTCAGTGCTTAGATGGAAAGGAAAAACCTGCTTAAGTGTGAATATACTTATATATATAAGCTCTGTCTGCATTGTCAAAATAGTACATAAAAACATCACTTCAAATAAGTCTCTCTTAGCATGTAAACTTCTCCTAGATTAACAATATTGGGTCTAGATTACATAAATTCCTATTTAGCCAAAATTAGCCTAATTCCCCAGCAGTACTGTGATTGCTTTTAAAAGCTGAAGGCATATGCGCGTTAAACTTTAAGCCTCTTTAGCCTGTTTTTGGAAAGAATTCAACATTACAAAATGTCACTGAAGTGTAAAGGGAAAAAAAATCCACTAGGAGTGGAAAATACTGATTTCCAAAGCTAACATCCATTTAACAGGGAAGTTATCCAAAAACAGCAAAAAACATTCTTTGGCTATGTATCAGATTAAAAATCACATGGTCCTACCCAAATGCCATTTCAATTTTCTAAAGCATTAGCAGCAGCACAATACAAAAAGTATATTACAAAAAAACAAACAAACAAAAATCTCACACTATATATTGTAAAAGGAATATGCTCCTTTCGCTATTTTAAGAGTGGAAATATATTTTAACTCAGCGCAGTAAGATAGACTTCTTGCACTACGACTTAAAACTAAGGAATGATTCTTACAGCTGTGCATGTTCCCCTCACTTCCAAGATACTTAACCCATGGAATGTTTAATATAAAGCAAACATTTCACAAATCCTTCACTCAGACTTAAATTACTACTTAAATTTTAAGTAGTAGGAAGTAGGAACAGTTCTCAATTCTCAAAATACCCCCAAAACACGTCCTATTTGGTTACATAATAATGCAATAGTTAACTACCCCAATCAAGTAAAAGGAAACCAAATTAAAAAGAAAGATTATCAACAGGATTTTTACAGGAGTACTCAAAGGTAGAAATATACCACTAGTGATAACGATGCAAAGGAGACTCAAGTAAAGTTTAAAAACAAGAACAAATATTGTGATTCCATTTGTGTAAAATTTTATTACAACATGTTTAAAGAACTATGTGCCTGTTAAAAATATATATTATATATTGCAACAGTACCTGTTTAAAAATCAACTGATTTGCTTCCTTTAATAATGTGTTTTTCAACTGTTCTAAAATTACTATTTTCTTCCAAAGCAGCATGGGCTTCAGAATTACAGCTGTTTGCCAAGTTTTCAACTCTTGTGCTATTAAAGTCCTCCTATGAAAATTTAAACTAAAAAATAGAATGCTGAGAAGGAGCAGGGGGGAAGAAAACCGGCCACCAGAGAAAACCAAACAGAACGAGACAATGGATTTGGCAAAGCTCAGCCACAAGGCAAAAGAAAATAAACAGGGAATTGGCAGAAGGAAACAAACTGACAGGGTCAGAAGAATGGGGAGGCTGAAAAGAACAATACAGAAGCAGAGCAGATTCAGTTAGTCAGGGAATAGAGAGAGAGGGAGGGAAGAGTTGGGAACCAAGATTCTGAGAGTAACTCATGGAGTGAAAGGGTTAACTAGGCAAAGACTGAAACTGGACATGAAAAGAGGGGACTGTGACAAAGTAAGCAACTGGAACTAGCTAAATAAGGGGACTGAGGAAAAGAGAGGCATAAAGAGAGATCTCGTAGTCAGATTGAACCTATCTAATGATGTGTTGTTGTCAAAACAGACACTATCAACATCATCCCCACTCTGGCCACATAGCTTATGACTTAGATCTGCACTAAATCTCATAAAGTTGCAAGACAAATGAAATCTAGAAGACATATCCAACTGACTGAAGGTATTGGGGTGGAAAGAAGGGGTTGGCAAATTACTTTTTTAATAAAATGATTAGTCTGATTCTACTAGCCTTGTTATATATACACTGATGAAAAGATAATATATGGTTCATGCAAATACTTGCTAAGGAGAAGATAAAATTGCTTTTTTTAGTTATAGTATGGCCTTAGATGATCCTATGCCCCTTATGAAAACTTAAACTTACTCCAAAACACTTCTGTCAGAAAATACTTGCAAAACATGGGGTCATTTGCTCTTCTAAATCTTGTTGCTCAGTGCTTGGTCAAAGAGTATTCCGAGTTATCCCTCTAACTTTAGTAGCAGAGATTTGTGTGGATATACAAAACCTTTCCTCTTTTTGAAGGAAAATTCATCTTTCAGTACCAGCTAACCAAGTCAGAGGTAACATGATAGACCTTTCCCCTGCTCCCCCATTTGCCTTCCTTCTCCCTTCCCTAAAAGTCATTTAAAGAACAAGACTAAAATTACAAGTCAACTATCTAGCACTAATTAATAAATAATAGAACTGTTCTCAGAGTAGCTTTCTAGCAGATTTTGCAGCAGAATACCAAAAATAAAGGAAATTATTTGACCATTATTCATCCTGTGTATCAAAAGATGATGCCTCCCAGAAAATAATTTAAAAATATATAGTAACATGCTTGAGTTTTAGAATGTATGTTTTCTTAAGCCACTGCACAAACATACTATCCCATTT
Organism: Nothocercus julius; assembly: GCA_013398735.1. Lineage (NCBI taxonomy): Eukaryota > Metazoa > Chordata > Aves > Tinamiformes > Tinamidae > Nothocercus > Nothocercus julius. Next base: position 1,415,867 of record VZSV01000005.1, read on the forward strand.
TTTAAAAAACAGTATTATTATTACCTATTGTTTTCAAAACATCTGTGAAAATTTCTGAGACAAGGAAAGAAAATGGGGTGGTAAGCAACCAGAATAAATTGTCATCAAAAACCTTGCTTTTGTTTAACACAAAATCATAATAGTCCGTTCAAGGTTTAAAAACTACATTCATTTCAACATTCCTCCCAAAGGATAGGAGGTGTTTAGATAGGAACATGTTATCAGCTCTAAGCAAAGAAAATAACTCAGTATGAAAAGCTCAATATTGTCTTTTGTATCAGATAACCCATACAATAACTTTTCTTAAAAAGAAACAATAAACAAACAAAACCCCCTCAAATCAACGAAATCCCACACTTACCTAGACACAAACTTGCTTACACCTGAATATTCCCCAGATTCCATTATAATGTTGAGATTAGTAATAACAGCAGACACGCTCTCTTTGTTCTAGATTAGAGAAATAACAATGCATATCAAAGAAATTTATTCCATAAAGAAAAAAATAATAGCAACTAAAACACAAATATAGGCAAATGATGCTATTTGAAAAAAATTCTTAGAATAACATCCTTTGAAAGATTTCATTCTAACAGTATTCTGTTCTATCTGTATTATCCAGGGAAGGAAGTTTTTGGAATAATGCTGAACTATTCCACACAGAGAATAGACAAATATAAAGGAAAATTTATACACGAGGATCATCTACTTCCTTCCATGTAGCTTTCTTTACAACTTTTTTGTAACTTCTTTAATCAAATTTTCTTCTCATTTTCCAACACAACTCCCAGCTGTCATTTAAGGCAGAAAAGTCAAATATAATAATGTTTCCTCCAAGAAGCATAAAAATGTTGATCCAAGCTTTTTTTTTTTTTTTTTTTTAAAAAAAGCTAGATTTTCTTTTATTTATAGTTTTACCTCAACATTTTTCTTTTACAGTAATAGCCATGAATAATAACTTTCTGCAGAACAATACAAAGTTAAAATATTTCCAAAGTAAAATACCTAAGGAGTTATTAAAAAAATAAGAAAAGGTCTTCAAATAGTAGAAATGAAACCACAAAAGAATTCTATTATTTTTATTATGCATTTTTGAACACAACAGACCACTTATGTCATGCAAAAGTGAATGAAAAGTTTTAAAACCACAGCTTGAAGACCACAGCGAATGCTTTACTTTTTATTGGAGATGTCATATTTGTTTTTCCTATGCCCAGTCACTATGAGCAAACCCAAGGAGCAATACAGAGGGAAAAGCTTAATGGGCAAGCTGCAATCAAAATCAAGTGCACCACAGCAATCCATGGTACTGGTTGGACGGCAGCACTGCTAACATTGCCATCAATAAAGATGGAAAAAGCAAGCCAAGACACTACAGAATTTAGTGGATTGAGTAAGTAACATCAGGAAAAGTCATTTAAATTCAGAGCAAGAGACTCAACATGGGCAGGGAGCTGTGAAGAAGCTGCTAGCAGTTACAAAAAGGTTTCCTATAAATAAGTTCTAACACATACCAAGATGCCATGTTAAGGTCAGGTAAAAGTAAAAGGAAAGCTCATGAAAAGAAAGCAACTATTATTTGAATGACTACCTTCTCAACAGTTTTAGACTTGTTTGGACAGATTTTCAAGTTAATTGAATGTGTCCTCTACTAACAGCTAAAGACAATAAGAGAAAAATCATACAGAGCTTTTACATTAAAAGACTTCTTCTGAATTGTAAGCTTGCCTCTGTGCACACATGTCAACAGACAGGAGCTGTTTTGCTTTCATTTCAAGCTGCCAAAACAATAGTCAACCCTGGAATACAAACTGTATCCTCGTCTCTCACTATGCCAAAACTAAAAAGCTTTTTTTTTTTTTTTTTTTTTTAAAAACAACTGTATTCAAATCATTTAAGTTTCCACTGAAATTTTTTTTTTGCTGTTTGCAGGGGGGTTATATATGAAATAAATGATTTCAACAGCACCAAAGTATCAGTTTTAGGCATTAAGTAGATAAGTATTGCCATCTAGTGGTACATGAATGTTTCAGGACAATCTTACATATTTTAAATAAATGTAATTTCAAATTATTCATCCCTTATGTTAAATTTACAGTGGAATAAACAGCCCTCATTCTGCAGAAGTATGCAAGTGGTAAATAAAGAGTAATCCAAGTCTCATGATTGATTGAGGCTATTTCCAGGCTCAAAGTTAAATGCAGTTTTATACAAGCAAATCCTAAAATAGTATCACCAGGACCACAAATCTCAAGTCATACATTGACTTAAGAGGCTGCAAAATAACCTCCTTCACCCAAGCTTTTGCAGTCAGGAACTGTGCAGTCCATATGTGACCTCCTAAGTATTAATTTCCTAAATTCACAATAGCTTTTCTTAAGATTAAGAAGGACACCTTTCCATAGTCATGCAGTTTTAAACAGTATTAGTTCCAATCATTTGCCATTTGCAATCTGCCTTTAAAGCTAGAGCTGCAAAGAGTTGAAAATCAAAAACATTATTATAATTGTGTAATCATTTTCCACTGTTCATCATTTTAGATTCTGTAGCAAGAAACCCAATTAAAAGTGTTTCTTTGCAAAATATCTGCAATCATTAGTTAACTTCCATACTGTCCGTGTGCCATAATGGTTAGTCATACTTACCAAGCAAGCAGGATGTTAACCAAAGTCTTTTTAAAATAAATAAATAAATAAAACAATCAAAAAAACAAAACTCAAAAACCAATAAACAAAAAATCTGTTCAGGCTTACTATGTTATAGTTTTTTTCTCAGTTTCCTCAAGACCAAAGAAGTAAATTTTCTTTGCAATATTCCTTACTCGAAATAAACACTTTTTAACTTCAGTTAAAGAAAGAAATATTAACAGTTATCCATCTGAGGCTTTGTTAGTTCGCTTGCTTTTTTTAAACATACATTGCTTATTACCTTCACTTCAAGGAGCTGAAATTCCAATTGAAAAGGCAGGGAGTGGCAATTTCCTGCTAACCTGTGCTTCTGTATTGTTCTGCTTCCAGCTGTTATAAATGAAAGCAATAAAATGTTTGATTAATCCTTGATTATTGCATTTCTTCTATAGATATAAACCATGAAACTAAGTGGAACATGTTAAGAAAAAAAAACTAATTTCATGGTAGCCTTTCAGTTTCTTTTGCATAATTGTACGCAAACCACTACACTTATGTGAAAATTTTATCAAGAGAGATAATTGCTTTGAAATTTTTTTTCCTGCCTATATTTAAAGCTAAATTACAAGACACATCTACGAGTTCAATAACAGAATGCTTGGTACAACATCACTACCAGGCAGAAAAGTGCTTACTTTTTTCCACAGTTTTCTTGGAATGCCTTGTGAACCAAATACCAGTAAACTTCATTAAAAATGAGAGATCTGTTTCTAGACTTTCAAGCTGAGCTTTCAGGTCTGATGGAGATTCACGTTCCTTCGACTCTCCCTGAAATTCTCTTTGGAATGACTTGCTATAATCAAAAACAACAACATCAAAAGGACAAAAGACTCACATATAAGGGCATGTTTTATCATACCAGTACGACAATATTGTTAAAATAAGAGGACTTTGGAATGTTTTCAGATCAAAATCAACTTTCAGTGAGTCACTTTCAAATAAACAATTCCTTAGCCTAGAGCTAGTTAAACTACTAGCGCCCCCAGTCCTCCTCTGGCTTGCCT
>VZSV01000005.1:1428186-1467737 GCA_013398735.1 Nothocercus julius
GATAAATTGGAAAGCTGATTAACAAAGTTGGTAATTGTTTTTTGGTTTTTTTTCCTCGAATTAATGAGAATGGCTACTTTTCCATAACTTCTTTTTGTTTAACAAAAAGGAATATACTCCTAAGGCTTCTGGAAAACTATTTGAAAGCAGTGAGGATGAGCAAGATGGTACAGATGATGAGAGATTCAAAATTAAACCCCAGTTTGAAGGCAAAGCGGGTGAAAAAGTGAGTGAACCTGTTTAATGTGATTTACAGTTCTACTGAGTCTCGTATAATGCCACATCTGATGTATATAACACCATGTAGGTGTGCATACTTGCTGGATATGAAAATTTTGACAAGCTTAAAACAGAAGTCCTCATTTAAATAGAAGGAAACAGTGGCGTTGGAGGAAATACTACGGCAGGGTGGGGGATGAAAGGATTCTCTGATGCTGTCATCTTTAAATACAGAGAAACTTCTGGGGAAGGCAATGAGACCTAAAAGTTGTTAGCATGTTGCAGTGATTACAGTAATTCTCCAGAAACTTAATCTATTTAATCTTCTTTAGCTCTTGCATTTGCAATCACGATTTGGCACAGATGAAAGATTTCGTTTGGATGCTCGATTCATTGAAAGTGACAGTGAAGAAGGAGAAGGAGGAGGTAAGCCTGGTCTTATTTCCTGGTTAATCACAGTAATAGTGATGTATTGTAGAACCTTAGTTTTGAATGTTGGAAATAGCTCATAAATTCCTTTGCTTTTCTGGTAGTTTAAAAAAAAAAAAAAAAAAGTCCAACCCTATTGTGGCAATGCTTATTATATAGTGGTAGTTGTGTTTTCTTAAATCTGTATGTTGCAGAAGTAATAGCTGATTGAGACATTTGGTTAATAAATCAATGTTTGAATTTTTTTAATATAGGATAAGATTATATTTTTAGAATATTAAAATGTATTTATTCATGTTTTTCACAGGATAAATGATGACTTAAAATAGTTTTTGACTTCTTTCACTTCAACTGTTTGCTTTGTAATTATCTTGGAGTCCAATTAAGTTTCAGCAACCCTAGGGAGGAATGATACCTTAAAATGGCAAAAGACAGAAAAGCTGAAAAAGACAAGGAAGACTTTTTTCTTTTTTTTTTTCTTCCCCCCTGCCAAAATTGAAATTGTTAACCTATTTTTCAAGGCTCAAAATTTATTTCTGAAACCCAACTTTCCCCCGGTTTTATTAATGCCTTTACTGTTCAATGTGATGTTAAGCATTCTTCCATACAGCATCCTCAGTGGCAGAGAGGTTGCAGAGTCACGTTATGTGAGGAGTGAACAAGTTAGTTAACTGTCTGATTTTCATGTGAAGTGGATGTTCTTGATGCTTCTAATCAAAGGCTAGATCCTGAACTGCAGGGAAGAAACCCTGTCAGGTGCTTTAGGGGAAACCTGCCAAGCCACATCACCTACTATTGTGGTGATGTTATGTATCAAATATTAAATGCCTGATCAGGTCATAATGGGGGAAAATTTGTAAATACTATCTTTTTCTTTGCAGAGACAAAGATACTGGAGGCAGAGGAAGAAGAGCTGGCTGCAGAAAAGAAAAAAAATCTGCAAATACTGGGAAACCTCTTGAATATCAACCTAGAACATTCTAAACTGACTAAAACGGCCACAAATGCTAAGAAATTCAAGTAGGAATCATGCATTGTCAGAAAAGAAAGAATTTTAGGAAGACTTAATTCTTTATCAGTTATGCAACTGAAAATTCTCTTTAGTCAGTTATCAAAAAAGCATTTTATTGTCACATGCACCTGAAGTTAGCCTTTAATTCACTTCACCAACTTCAGTGTCCCAGTACATTATGCTCCTATATTTTAGGGAAGAGGTGATTAGACGGCCAGTTGAGCTTTTTTGTATGATTAGGGTGTTGAGTATGAGAATTAGTGTTTTAATAAGTCCTTGCATATGTAAGATTTCTGCTCTCTGCAGAGATTAATTTAGAATAGCTAAACAAAAAGCACTTAAATTGATCCACAGGTCAGTAAGCTAGGCTCTAACTTCCATGGAAGTTAACAAGGTGTTTTTTTCTCTGGCTTGTGGATGAAAATAAGCAGAGGTGAGAATTGTGTGATGCCCTAGAGAATTCAGGAGTTTTTATGAGATAGTGTTTTGTAAAATCCAAATTAAGGATACAGTGTAGATGCAGTTAGAAGTAGTTAATTTATGCATTAGACATTAAATAGTTCTATTTGCCTTGCAAAATACAGCATGGGTTTTGCTACATTAGTATTAGGGTCAGTCTAAACCTTAAACTGTTATGACTGAAAGTCTCAATGTTTTAAGAGATGAGTGTGGTGGTTGGACAAGGTGATCTCTGAAGGTCCCTTCCAACCTCAACCATTCTGTGATTAAACAGGTGCACATGTAAACTCACTTTATTTCATAACGTATGTAACTTGAGGTGTATCTTTTATATTGAATATATATGAATTTTGATTAAAGGAATTTTGTTTATAATTGATCTTGGTGAGGACTCTGACTAAACGATACTTTCAAAGTATCTATTAGATTTTGATTTTATCCAAGACTTTTTGGTAAAGAAGTAAATGTGAATTTCAATCTGACTATAAATGCTTAGGATAATTTTGATGTGGTATTTTGGAGTGTCTCATGCTTTTTTGTTTCGTTTCTCTTTCCCCTAGAGATATTAATGCCCTTCGCTATGATCCTACAAGACAGGACCATGCAGTTTTTGAAAGGAAGCCACATGCTACAGAAAAAGAGAGGTAGTAGTGTGTCTTAGTATTATGACTGTCATTTCCCACCCCCCTGCACTCCCTTCCCCTCTCTGAAAAGCTGGATTAACTAAAGCAGTGGGAATGAATCTGAAACTATGCAAACAACTATATACAAATTGCTCTTTTTTCCGCAATTATCCCCATTATTACTAAAATAGAAAAATGAAAAATATGATGGCTAAAGCCACCAAGTGGTATTATCTTTTCCTACTCACTTTACACTCTACATGCTGATCTTGTGTCCTCCTTTTTCACTTTCAAACTATGCTTTTGCTTTAAGTCATGGACATGACTTCCATGTTTTTGAAAATAAGCTATTGACTCTTTGCAAGAAAAGAATCCTGTGTCAAACTTATTAAGATTATATACCACCACACATGAAATAAGTCAAGATTGTGTAATCACTGAAATACAGTCAGGACACTATTAATTATGGAGTAGAATTGTTGCTGCCCTTTGACAGAGTTACATATGAGAGTCTTTCCCCTTCTCACCCCTCAAAGAGGGCATAATGTACATGAGGGGAAAAGAAATGGATCAGAAGAGTAACTGAAAAGGCTGTTATGTGGTCCTTTGAACTTTGGAATATCTTGTTCCCTGAACCTGCAATGACTAGGAAAGCAAAAAGCAAAACAGAAGGAAGGAGGAAAAAAAAAAAGAGTAAAATTGCTCATTAATTTAGAAAGGCAATAATATAAATATTGCTACTTTACTCTTTAAATGTATTGTTAAACAGAAAGGCAGTAAAACAGCAGTATTAGCAGAAAGGGGGCCTTTCTTTCATGAATGTGTGCTGTGTCATTAACCTGAAACTATTTGATTTCAGTAAAGCTAAAAGGAAGAAGAAGAGGGAAGAGAGTGAGAAGCTACCTGAAGTGTCTAAGGAAACGTATTACGATATTTCTGTGGATTTAAAAGAGTTATTTGGATCTTCAAAGAGTGAAGCCAAAAAAAGTGAAGAAATACCCTGGGACAAAGATGATGCAGAGGAATCCCCTTCACTTGAGCATCAGACTTTGGGACCTAACGTTGGCAGTAACATAGCTCAGGAGTGTAGTGGGTTCACATTTTCTTTCTTCAGTGATGTGGATGAGTCAGCCATAAAAGAAGGTAACAGGAGAACATACTTAATAGTGCAATTGCTATTGAGAAGTTTATCAAGCACTGTGGAGTTATATAAAATGTTCAAGTTCAGCACCTATCAGTTTTTATAGGCTAAACTCAGTGCTTAAGCAATATCATTATGATCTCCTCTTATACTTGCAAAGGCCTTTGTAGTTTAAATCATAGTTGATTGTATTTCTGTTGCAATAATTTTGCAAGGGATAATAGTTTCAGAAGGAAGTTATATCTAATTTTTCCTTGAGTAGTGATGGGAAAACATTTTGATATACATTAAAGTTCTCAAAGACAAACCAGGATTCACACACAAAAAAAACAAGATTTTATAAATAAAGTGTATGCTAATTAAGGTTGTATTATGAGCAAAAGAAGATCTTAGAGCAGAGCATAAGATCCTAAACATTTTAGTACATATTAATTTTATAACTGAATGACATGATTATTGGGTCTAGGTAATAAAAAGTATCCTGACCTAACAAAATGTTACGAAGCAAACAAAGTTGTCAAATCCCTTAAGTAGTAATATAGAAAATGTGCAAAGCTAACAAAAAGAGCTCATTTCTGGTGACTTCAGGAAAAAAAAATCAGTGTTTTCTGGATACTGCAATACGGAGTTTGGTATAGAAAACATTTAAGTGGAGGTGTAGTCCAAAGTTCACTGATAAGTAAGGTTTTAACCAATAGGAATTTTTGTTGTTGTTGTTGTCATTTTTGCAGCACAACTGTGTCTGTGTGTATGTGTGGTTTTTTTTTTTTTTTTTTTGATAATTTCAACTTTATCCTTTCCCCTGCAAAGGGTTGCTTGTTTGTTTTTTTCCAAAGTGTTTTTCCGAAGAATATTCTAATTGTTGTCTTGTGTATTCACCTTGGTTGAATACACAGAAAGATTAGGCTAAGCAATTGTGAGTTTGGTTTGTGAAGTCATTATTAAGATAGAATATAAGGTTTCTTTCACTGTGAACTATCTTCTGCAAGCTACAAATATGAATACCTGCTGTTATCCCAAGTCAGTAGTCAGTGACTTGTCAGGTTGTGGTGACCAACTGGTCAGAACCCTGGACCCCGACAGTGAGTTTCAAAATGATTCAGCTGTGATGATGGTAGTTGTGGATTTGAAGATTTTGCATGTAACACATGAGAAGGCAAACTAAATTTATACCTATGTCTAGATGATCAGAGAATATTTGATGGGAGACTTCTGTCCAGTTTAAATTTGTCCCTTCCAAGTTAGGTATTTCATTCCAAGGTAGCAGTTTTTATTTTCAGAGAGGGGAGTAATATGTTTTTCTGATGGTGTTACTACAGAGCCTTATGTCCTTGAAACAATAAAACCTGTAAAAGTTGCATGGCAAGAAGATCCACGTTTCCAAGACAGCAGCTCTGAGGATGACGAAGAGACAGAGGCATCCAAAAATGAAGAGGACAAAGAGGTGTAAGTTTAGTTGTATTTATTGTCTGCTGCACTGCAGTGGTTTGAGACTGGGAGGGGTTTAATGGCAACACTCCCATGGAAACACATGGAAACTCATCACATGGAAAGCTAACATGATTATTCTATATCTCTGAATATATAAGTCCTTTAGTTAGTAAGCCATTTCTTGCTATGCAGAACATACTGGTCAAAAATCCTTCTACCACGTTTGGCTTGAAGTTGAATATGAAAATTGAATTTCTAGCTAAGTACATAATAATGTAATTAGGTAGTTGTTTTGGCCAAAAGACAGCTATACATTAGGCTTCCTTTATTATTATTATTATTATTAGAAGGCTACTTTTGCTTAATACAGAGTAATGTTGTCTTTAAATGCATACTGTTTCTCTGAAGCATTATAACTTTGTATGAGTACAAACTGAAGGTATATTTTTTTCCTAGGTTTTTATCTTTACCACCAGCAGGAAGTGCTAGACTTTTCTTTTTTTCCAAAGATGATGAACGATTAAGAGGTATAACACTTTCTTTTTCTGCATCTCTCTACTGAAATTCAATAAGGATAACTAATTGCCTAATTACTAATATTTTCTGGTTTTGAGCATAGAGGAGGTCTTAAAATAAAAATGCCAATTTCCATCACTACCTATAGTATGAATTATGGTAGCATATCCCAACAGAAATTATGTACATTCCTGGTATAATAAATACAAAGCTGTTTTCCCCTCTTGTTTCTAGAGTGTTCCTTAATAGGTAGCTTGCGGATTTATTTATTTATTTAAGACTTACAAAAAATCCATTTGGCAAGCTATTTCAGACATTTTGGATGCTTTCAGGCTATATATGATCTTCATTTTTTTCCATACTTCTGGTCTTAAGAGGTTTGAATAGGTTCTCCAGAATGCATATGCTTGTATAGTTTTTGATCCTAAGTTATTGGGGTGGAGTGATTCTGTAGATATGACACTTATAGTTTAAATATATATGTATTTTTGATAAGGCCATCTTGTTAGTTACTTATTATATAAATAATGCTTGTTTCCTGAGACAAGTTAAAAATTCATGAATCAGTGTATATGTAAAAGTTACTGTGTAGCTAAAACAGTTCCTATACTGTAATCTTTTCAGTCTAAACGTCTGATTTACAGAGCTTGTTAAAGCCTACTAGAGCTCTGAATTCAGAGCAGGCACAAATTTTCTTGGGAGATCTGTAGAATCATGCTCCTGAGTTCTTAATGGACAGAGGCTGACTCACTACAATTTGTATTTCAGCATATTAAGAAAAACTGGCACCACTTTTCTTTTTTCTTAGTATGCCAGGATGTAATCCTGTTTGAGCCACGTTGTAGGAGTGAAACAGTGGTATGCAGAATATGCGTGCCTCTTGACTCTGCTGTCAGGGTTTTACTCATGAGGTTTATACAGGACAGCGTATTCCCAAACCATATTAAATTGTTCTTTGTTTTGTGCAGAGGGCCCTAACTTATTCTGTAGATCAGTAAACCTCAACGAAGAAAGAGAGACCTGGGAAGATAGACGTAGATTACTGCTTGAGGTGAGTATTTTAATTTTTGTTATTTGTTAACTGCAGCTGAAAAGAAAGGTCAGCATGAGGATGGGAACAGGACTACTTATTTAATTTTCATTAAGAATGAATCAAGGAGCTTTAGAAAGACTTGTAGCTTTGCTACTACCCCAGGGATTTATCCAAATTTTTAATACAGTAGTGAATATAACATCATGTTTTGATGTCCAGCCCGGTAAGTTATCAAGCCTTTGTAGTGCACAGGAGCAATTATCATATGAAAGAAATGTATTTAAAAGACAAATGCATGATTTGCATATTTCTCATAATATTGTTTTGAAATTTAAATATTTTCAGGAATGCCGGAAGAAACATAAGGATGCAAGAAGGAAAGTGAGAGCAAAACAATAAGTCTTTCTTATGTTCCTGACAGGAATGTTTTTTGTTTCTTCTTTCAAGAAATTGTGGGGAGAAAAAAAAAAAACTTTCAAAATTCTAGTCGCTAAAAGATCTGGTGAGAACAGTATTGGAAAGGACTACTAAGCTGTCTTTTTAAGAAGAAACATACTAATGTGACTTGCTCCTCTGCGAACTTCTTGAGGATTTGATCGTGTAATGAAGAATACACTGAAATACCTTGCTATGTTCTCAGGCGCCAGTGCTGCATGGGATTGATAGCAGGGCTGGCAGTTGCACCTGTAAGATTATGTAACCTCTATTTGGTTCAATGTAATAAGGGTCCTGTCCAAAATTCCTTTGCAAATATTAAGAATGCTTTTTTTCCCCCACGTTGAAAGTTTATCAGAAATTTTTGAAAATATGTAAATATTTGAAAGGCTTATTTCATAAGTTAGATTTATATTTCTTCACAGAACTGAATTCTCTACTTTTTTAATACAGTATATGCATTAATAAATATTAAGAACAAATGTTGTGGGTGTTGCCTGTTTGATGTTGCATACTACTTCTACATATAAGGTCGTATTTTTTTTATCCATACAGCACATATGCTGCAGAGGGTCATGGCAATATCAGGGAATACATAGTATTATGAAAGTATTGGCTTCTTGGCTGTTTATGTGCTGAAACGTGATAAAGCTTCTGCATGATCTTCCCTGAGACAGTTATTTGATGTAAATTCCTTCTCTTCCTGGATTTGCGGAAGGTAAGGAGCAATGCAAGATTATCTGTCCTTTTTGGATGTAGAAAGGGTCAATCCTCTGTGGCTTTGAGCAATAAGTGAAGATCCCTATTAATTCATTCTTTGCGGAAGACTACAGGCCAAGAAGACTACGGGTCAAGAAATACCGCTAGTTCAGGCAGTCAGAAATCAGCAGTCTTGTCAGATGTGCCTTCAGATGCCTCAGCAGAGCCACAGGTACAGCACTGGGTACCTATTTTTGTAAGTTAGAACAAAGTAATGCCTCTAGAAGCTGTAATAGAAGGAAAAAATGAAATTTCTAACTAAGGAAATCAGTATGCATAATGATAGCATTATGAGATAGAACATTTTGCAATTTATTTCCATGTATGTGTGTGTGTATTTCCATGTATGGTATGTGAAAGTAGCAATTGAGAATAGTGGTTTCCAAATAAGATTTTTGAGAGATTCCACGACTTGCATTTATTTGCAAAATAATTAAACATTCTGTTGCTCTCTCCTGTTCCTTTACATCCCGTAACACACACACACACACACACACACGCACGCACAAAGAAATTAATATTAAGTCATACTGCAAGATAGCCAAATATATTCCCTCTACTTGGAATTTTCATAGCATGTTTTTTTTCAAACCACATCTAGCAAAAAAGAAAAAATGTTTTATTGATGTTTGAAGGTAAGTTTTGATAGCAGATAAATTCAGCAGTATGTTTCCATTAAATTTACTGTCAATTTAACAGCTAGGAATGTGTTTGTTTTCTGGTACTCTTTGGAAGATACATCTTTCAGGCTGTAAAACACAGTATCAGCAAATATTAGTGCTAGAGTTGTGATGGAAACAAAAGTAATCACTTTAAGCAGCATTTTTCAAGTAATTTTCAAGCAATTTTTTGAGTTCAAAAGATGCATTAAAGAGATTCTATCGCTGCAGTATGTGCTTTGAAATGTCTCTCATTGTCTTCAGATCATTTTCGTTTCTCGATTTTATCACTTGTGTATTGATGCAGAGCATAATTCCAGAATATCTGTTCATATGTGGTACAAACTGTTGTGTGCATTACCATTTCTTTTATTCTTGGTTGAAAATATTTTTTGATTCAAAAGTACTAAGTATTAATAGTAACCTGTTCGTGATAATGTGTAGATCCTTGAGCGTATTTGAATAATGAGGGCTAGAATTAGAACCCTTTATAATAGTAAATTGGCACAACTTCTTGTGGAAACTAAATGTCACAACATTAATCATCATCTTGCAAGGATCCAAGATCGGCGCTGTCATTTGCCTCTTCATCTTAGAACTGCTCAGCCTGTTGTTGTAAGGAACTAAGGATGGTAGCTGGCTACCTCGGGATTTAAAAGGCAAACCAATAAGTGAGGAATAGATAGCTGGGATATTGAAGCTGAAAATCATCTGGGCTTAGGTTAGAGGACAGACGTTCACAAAGATATTCCCTGTTAGCATGCAGGTCAGCGGTCGTTTTATCCTACAATACATTATCACTTAAATGGAGAGTTGTTGAAGAGGAAGTAGGCATTTTTCCAAAAGTCCTATTGTTTGTTTTCTCTATTTGCATTCTCAAATTTGTCTGAAAGGTGGGGTGTCTGGTGCGTGTGTGTGTGTGTGTGTGTGTTTTCCCCCCTGTCCAGTTTTCAGAATTAGTTTTACATTATGTCTATTCTCAACCTCCTTTTAAAAAAAAATGTTTTTGTTAACAATGCTTCAATCTTGTATATTTCTAACCAAACATAAAAACGGAGTCTGGTCTTATGGCCTTCAACAACATATCCCTGTTAGGATACCTTGGTCTATGATACTGATTTGTGAACAAAGTTCTGTTACGTTCTACATTACTTGTGGCACTGTCTTTTCTTTCCGTGAGGCTAGGAGTTGTAGTATTTAAGTACCCTGCTTTATTGTACCCTACATCAAGTTACTTCCTCCTGAGAAGGATTCTTGTACAGTTGCAAGTTTTAATGTAGTGCATCTCAGCATGAGGAGATCTAATGACATATTTATAGCAGCACATGTTTTAATCAAGATGTTTTGGAGGGAGGGAACACTTTGATAGGCATTAAATTAAGAAACACATACATTGAAAACACAAAATAAGGAATAAAGGTACTAGGCGCATGCCATGAGCATTTTTGACTTCACTAAAGTTCATACAATAAGTTTCAACCTGCGTGTTTTTTTTTTTTTTTTTTTGTTTTTTTTTTTTTTTTTTTTTTTTGCAGAATACCTAGAGAAGGAAAAGGAGCAGTAAGTTCAACTCTTTTGATTGTTATCTTGCCAAGGAAAATTTCCATTCTGCTTGTATCAATTTGCAAGCAAAGATTGTGTTATGCAGTGGTATACTTGGAATTTGCAGTTTTGCATAGATGAGCATTGATGTTTATGTAAAATCATTGACTTGTTTTACTTACAGTCACTGCTTTCCTGGAATCTAATTACTCAGATTGTTCAGATCTGTGAAATATCTTAAGATTAAAGACTGCTTTATCATATCACTTCTGTATAATTAAAATTGCTGACTGAAGAAATATCTTACTGCTTTTTTTTAAAAGGATTTTTATATATATTCTCAATGAAGGAGGTAGCACATTTCATCGTCTTAAAGCTCAGCAACTTTTTTCTGTAACAATCTTTTTCAATCCACTGTCTCTCATATTTAAGGGTATTGCAAGCGTAGATGTTTAGTAATTTTGTTCAGTTTCTCCTTTCATCTCCTTTGTCTTCTGACATGCTTTTTTTTTCCTGTTTGTTTTTCCTGCCCACTCTGTGCTTTCTCTTAAGGTGTTTGGAAGTCAGATATTTGGCATATTTTGTCCAGTTATGCATCTGGCTTGATATACTGAAAACTGGAAATGTTTAACTGGAAACGCATGATCTGTCAACAATAATACATTTCAATACTGCATGCCCTAAGTGGAGGGTATATTACTGTGTAATAGCTGTCACATAAGTGATGATAACAGTTTCTTCCTGAGGGTGGCATCAGTTGCACAAACCTGCTTTTGCAACTGAGGTTGCAGACAGAAAACAGCTGGTAAAGGAGCAGAGTGGTGCAAAGCCCCACCAAAGAAGACTGGTGGAGCAAAAGGAAGGAAAAACAAAAGTAGCATTATATATCATATCATCCTGATAATTCTGTCATTGCCTCATATTTAAGCTATGTTCAGTGATCATTTAAGCATCTAGTTAGGCTGGTACTGCTGGAGGTTTCGTCACCCAGTGGTTCTGCCACTTCTCCTTCAGGATTAGGTGACTTTGCAGAGTTGCAATCTGCTCACATCATTTTGTTGGTAAAATGCTACTTCTAGCAAGCTCTGTATTTGTTAGGTTTGAATGCACCTAAAGTGATGAACAAATATGCTTAGACTCAGTATTTTATGTTTCTCAACATGAGATTAGTTATATTACTTGTCTAAGTGCATCAGAACCTAAAAGATGCTGCTGCTATCTTCCCTGCTGTTTTTTATTACAGCTGTGGACTTGGTAGTAAGGTCTGCGTGCTTTCGGTCTGGGTAGTGCAAGGGGGAGAGCATGCAACAGGATGGTAAAACAGGGTGAAAAAAGAGTCCAGTTGTTTCTTGAAACAAAACAAAACAGGTCTGTTAAGTAGTTTTCTGTTTTCTTCTCTGGCTCTATCCTGGAAGTTACAGACATTTTACTGCAAAGTAGCGCACTAATATATAGCTTTCCATTGAAATTGCAGAGTGAAAATACTGTTCAGATCATTAGGACATAAATTCTTGAGGGCTTGGTCATGCTGCTGAGTTACTTGTCACTTAAACTTTTGTGCATTCAGCACAGTAGCTAAGTGCCTGTCATTTTATTTCCTTGGAAACAGATAAAATGCATTAACCTAAAGCCCCAGTGAAAACTTGTTTTTAAGCCCATATTTACTGTTGAATAAAAGCCTGATCGCCTTTTTTTAATACAGAGCAGCTATTTAGAATGGTGTAGGATACTTAATTAGATACTGGTAAGTATTTAATTTTAGTGATGCAGTTTTTTGTCCATGCCCTGGACATGTAAATCAACTTTAAAAAGAGAAAAGTGTCCAACTGCTTATGATCATGACATCATATTTAAAGGAATGGGTATTTGTATTTAAAGGAATCGGTATTTGTCTGCAGAGATATGGTAAAGAGCATGTACGTATCGCTAGCCTGTGTCAAATGCAAATTAACGGAGGTAAATCTTAACCACGGAAGTGGTTTAGTAACTCATGTTATATTGCACCTTCCCTTTCCAAGATTTGGCTGACAAGTGGTGTTTCTGTGTAACTGCCTAAAAAGATCTTTTTAAAGGTGTGGGGTTTGTTTTTATTTTTGCTTGTTTCTTTTTAAGAACAACCTATAACAAATACTAAAAACAGTCCCTGTTTGTTCTAATGGTGGTTAATATTTGTTCTCTGCAAGATCTGTTGGTACTGTAGCTTGCATTAAAAAGACTGCAGCTGTCTCTTCAGTGGCATGTTTTTGGTTATGTTTGAGATACTACTGAGGAAAATGAATCATTTTGGTTTGATTGCTTGTGTGTTGATGCTATCTTTGGATTCAATCCATTTGCCCTAGAAACAAGCAATCTCAGGCTCAGATCTAGTACAGAATTCCTAAAAATCCCTACAGGGAGACTTCAGCTTTATGTTTACTGAAAGCCATATATTTTCTGAAAGCAAATGGCTAAAATCTGAGTGTATACGATGATTGTGTAGAAAAGGGTCCTTGTTTTACACCTCTGATTGTTGTGGTGATGTGCTCAATCCAGGGTTTACCATGACAACGTTAATATATTAAAACTCCATTTACTCATTTTCTGTAGCAACTTTTGGCATGTTGGCATGTAGCTTGTTCTACAGGACTTGATTTTTGAGGAATGGTATGAAAGAATAAAAGCTAACTTGGAAGGCAAGACAGAAAAGTTAACTGCAGTAACGTATCTAAGAGCACTCTGTGGTGTGTTACAAGTCAGGAATTGGGGAGCATGAGCTAAGCAGCTGATCCCTGGCCCAGGGTGGCAGATACGCAAGGTGCAGGTATGTCTGTCTAGTGCCATTTCTGCTCAGGTTTCACAATGTGCTCGCCAGCCAGAACTTGGGCAGAGAGGCAAAGATCCAGCTTCCTGATTTCTGCCCACCCCCTGCACCCACCCACACACGCTCACATACTCTGCTAGTAGCCGCAACAACGAGCTAAGCACAAAATAGGCTTTCAGAGAAACGATGGTTTACTGCTGCTTGGTGCCCAAAAAAAAAGAGCGTGACTGTGTGACCCACAGGGCTAATTCAGATTCCATTTTCCTGAGTTTGCTTCCCGTGCTGCTGGTGAGGCTGCTTCCCCTGCCTGCCCACCTATGCACCCTGCCAGCACTGCCTGGCCCTTTGCTGTCTCTTCTTCCTTGGCTGCTGTGTCAATAAGGAAAAACAGTTGCATGAAGCCTGTGTAGTGCTTCAATAAGAACAGTCTGTTGGATGCAGAGTGATTTCAGGGCCTGGAGTAATTGCAAGCACAACTTGCCAGTGGGTAGGTTACACCAAGTGATTTATTTGTGAGGAAAGAAGCCAAAGGAATTTCTCTTCTACCAACCAGTGATACCTTCAAAGGAGTCTCTGTTCCCTGGCATGGAAGGTTTTATAACTTCACAGCCATGCTGTATGCCTGCTATTTTATGTGTCTGTAGTTTGGGTTTTCTGTTAGTAGTTTTGATCCAGTATTACTGGAGCAGCAGATGATAAACTTTTCATGTGCCTTTCTCATCCCTATAAAGGAATTTCCCTATTCAGTTATGCTTTGACAAATTTATCAATATTTCACCCTCTTTCTGCCTCAAGTTTTGGATTTTTTTAAAACATTGACAGTATTTGAAAAGTTTCTGCTGGAAATTAATCCAAGATCAGTTCTATAACACAAGAGTATGCCTGTTTTTCAGCTCCTGAGTTCAAAAGCATGTATTAACAGTTTGCTTTTACAAAATGATATTCTTTAACAAATCTCACACTTTCCCCCAATCATCTTTATCTCTCTAGCCCCAGGACATATATTGTTTAACATTCAAAATGCAAACAGAAGATAATACAATCTGACTTTGTTGTTGTTGTCTCATTCCACCTTGTCTTGTGCTTTGCTGTGTTAAGTGAGAGGTTAGTACTCGCAGAACAAGCTAAGAGGAGTAAATACAGGAAGAAAAAAAAAATTATATATATATCAACCACTGTGTGCAAGTCTTTTGCAGATAGCAGGAAAGCAGTGCTGAAGTAATGACAAGATGGCACCTCACTGTCAGGAACATGGATTCCCTGCCAATGTATGTTCTTAATCACAGCTTTAGAGGGCAATAGGAACAGGCAGAGCAGCCTTCTACTTGCTGCAAGGTCCTGTCACTGTCAGAGATGGCTTGTGGGGGGGAAACTCTTCTCATGCAGGTGTCTGAACAAGAATATTTACACTTGGAACTTGCACCAGTTGCCCTGGTTTGGACTTCTACATCCTCACTGTAAAGGACTCCCATGTGATATGTTGCTTAGGTTATCAAGCTACCCCTATAGCCTACTGAATTTTACAGCTGCTTTCCATGGTGATGCGCTTTGGAATTCATCTTCCATGGAAGATAGGCTGTTCTCTGCTTGAAGAAATAATATATATCTAAAATACAATGATAATTTATAAAAAGAGAAAGGGAGGCCAGTCCCTTACTAGTGTTCCTGAAGCATGTTGTCAGTTTAAAAGCAAAAGGGTTTTTTTGGGTGGTTCTTCTTTAAGGAAAAAAAAAAAATAAATAAAAATAAAGCTATTACAGGCTTAGAGGTGGTGCCCTGCTTCAAAGAGAAAGGAATAGCATGTCAAGAACACACGCGTGAGTTGATTTGTTGAGAAGGTAGAAAGGGGGACTGCACGGTAGAATGAAGGTCTGGAGCTTGGGTTTGATAAAATTTTCAATGTTTTACCAATTATGCCACGTAACTGAGAAAAAAAAATAACACTTTTTTGTGAACTGGTTGTTTTATGTTGCTGCTCATAAATTAACTAAAAATATATTCCTCTGGAATTACTTTTTTAGTTTCTTTGAAACAGAATGGGCATGTACAATATGCATCTTTGCAGTTGGACTGCAAAATAATTTGAATTCACTTACAATCTGTTTCCAATGCAGATGTTAATACAGGTTGGTAGGTATTAAGCTAAGGCACTTGACAGTTGATTACAGCAGTTCAGAATACACAGAAGTCCTTCCTAAAGTTAATGTTTAATTGGGTAACCTGTTTGTTTTGCTTGCAGTTGGTACTAAGAAATTATAGAGAAGTTCTTTAACAATTTTAGCTATCAGGAGCCACAAGTTAAAACAGGCTTTTCATTAGAGAACTCAGAATCAGCAAGGTAAAAAGCCTCAGCAAGCAGCTGATGGCAGATCGTTTTGTGAAAAATAGGTTTTTATAAGGCCAGACATTGTACTAACTGCCTAGACTGTGTATAAAGGGATGAACTTGACTGCTGCAGAGATAGGCTCTTCTGGGCTTAAAGCAGCTTGCAGCCCATAAATACCTTTTTGGAAGGAAATGGGAGTTCTTGAATTCAAGATGACTGTTTGACTGTTTTCTTTTCTGCTTTTTAAGGCAGTTGGGGGTTGATTTTTATATGTGAGTTACTGTGAATATGTGAACTATTTGTGAATGGGGCTCCTTTTCCATCTAAGAAATATCCCTTCCTCTTTTGGTTCTGCCCTACTTTCTTTTCCCTCCCACCTCCAAACCACATGGCTCTTAACAGCAGTGTAAATGGTGGGGTGTGACTGTGCTCTGAACTCTTTAACTAAAAGTGTTACTGACATTAAAAAAAAAAAAAAAGGGCAATTTCATTCACACTGCTCCTTATCTAGACAAACCTTGGTCTAGGACATTACAGCCCAGACTGGAAAGGAGATAAAAAAAAAAAAAGTTACTTGGTCAGAACAGTAGAAAAGCTGATTGTTTATACCTCTGTCAGAATCTTCTAAAGCAATTACTTGCTTATAGAACCCCCATCCAAAATAAATAACTAGCAGAAATGCTAATGTGATTAAATGTAAAGCAGGTTGTTTTGTGAGCAGGGAATTTTAGGCAGTGCCCAAATTAAATTGCGCTGTATGTTCTTGAAACGAAGGATCGTTGGTCTCTGTTCTTCACTTCCGTGTTGATGGCAGGGCCTTGGGAAGCACGTGCCTTTCCTAGTGGTGCGGGAGCTGCTCCGTGAGCCGGTGGGCGCCTGGCAACGCGGAAGCGGCAGGACTGGCAGCATTCCTGGGCTCTGCTCCGGCTGCCGTAAGGAAGCAGGACGGTTACAGCCCATCTCCTGCGGGGTTTGCTGTTTGAGCAGAGCGCTACCCTTTAATTTTTAAGCATTGGTGGGAGTTCAAATCATGCTTTATATCCAGGTACATCTTCCAAGGAAATAAAATTCTGTTGGGTATTTTGCACAGGCAAAAACTGTAGAATTTAGCAGACTCATAGCATTGTGGTTATTTACAGATAAAATTATGTTATAAAGAAAATATTTGGCTCTAAATGATATTTTTGTAAAAGCAAAAGGGTGCATTTGATTTATTTTTACATATATTTGATGTATTTTACACTGACCCCAGTGGCAAAGGGGTTGTGTCTTGGTGGGCCAGTTTCTCTTTGTTTTTGGTTTAGGTGATGGAAATTGTGGAAAGAGTATTCCCATTCACCGCAAGCGCATTAGCCTTTAGTGCTGGAGGTTTAAGTCTCACTTGATGCTGAAATCTGAATACAGGGTCTTGCTCACATTTAATGCCACTTTTGAAGATGGCACATAAAGCTGTTTCAGTTGCACTATTGATGGGCCTCAATTATTCAGACATCTTTATTAGTTTTCTTTGTAATTTGCTGGGATGATTTTTCTAGCAGTTTGTCCCGTTATTTGAGATCCATTCACTTCATTTCTTTAATGATCAAAGCATATTAGTGAATCCTTAGCTCCCTCCGGGCTTGCTCAAACATACTCGTTCTCAGACCATAAAGTTAATCATTTTTTAAAAATCGTTTTGTTGTTGCAAATTCAACACTGACTTCTACAAGAATAGGAGCAGAAGAGAAAGTGTGTTAGTTTTTCCATTTCATATCTTAAGCGGCAGGCACTTTTGCATCACTTTTCCATGGACTACCATACACCCTTGACTTCCAAGAAGGAAAAAAAAGTGGTAAAAGTAACCCTCAGGTTCAGTCTTGTAAGTGCTGATTTTAATACGCAGATGATGCACAAGGGGAAACATTCTTTGTGTGTTTAAAAAAGCACATTTAAAAGTATTCTAACTGTAAACTTTTTTTTTTGCTTTTAGTTTTCAGTTCAGTACATTTTGATAATGACTCACCCTGGTCTTTTTGCCTTTTTTTTCTTTCTTTTACAGTGATCATTCAGTTTTAAAAGACTTTTTTTTTTTTTTTATCAGACAATACATGAGCAGCATTTTGAAGCACGTTACTCTGTTGCTTCGGCAACAGCAACTGCTAGAAGTTTGCCCGGCTTCGTGTAAGAGGTCTGCCTACTAAAGTTGCTAAGGTTTTTTGCACATACACAGGTAAATCTTAATTTCAGAGCTGTACGTGCTCAGGCATGCTTTTTTGCCTTTTCTCTTAACCTGGGGAGAAGACAGTCATAATTCTGGCTCTGTACAGAGCTTGCAATACTGTTACTTTAACAGAGGGAGCATTTGCAGCAGCGTGTTAGCGAGTGCATTTTACTATTTGCCATAGGAGCAGGCAGAGTTTGTCTGTGTAGCAACAGCTCCCCGAACCAATCAGCGGGGCTGGGTGCTGCAAAGAGTGGAAGCATTTTTAACACTTCCCCTCCTTTAATATTTAACACGTTCCTTTCTGCCCCCCCTCCTCCACTGCAGGCTCACAGTGACACCCTGGAGGTTTTGCTCTCTTTTGTGCAATAGAACTTGGGTGTTAGGCAGAGGCAATTACCAAGTTTAACTCATCCCTTTCTGAAATCTTTAAATTTTGACCCGTATTTGCCAGGAAAAGGTTCCAGTGTGTTGTTTTGTTCTGCCTTTCCATAAATGCCTGTGCTGTGCCAGCTGTATGGTGTAGCAAAGATGTCTGAATTCGAGTGCGTGTATTTCAAGACTCCTTAAGAGATCATGAGCATGTTTTATGGAGATTTATTGCATTTTTTTCCAACTTCTATTCCCTTTTAATCTTCCAATTAAAAACACTACAGTAAAAGGAGTACCAGAAGACTACTGCATCCAAGAGAACATAACTAATTCCAAATCCCATACAGCTGAGTCGCATGCAGTTAACGCTGCCATTAGGGAGTTTCCTCTAGCCAGACAGGGGGAGGTAGGCAGGGAATGCAGCTAATACTGGCAAGTGCCCTTATATCCTAAGGAAGTGGAATATGTGGAGAAGTAATGCAGGTTAGACAACCTAGTAAGGAAGAAATTAGTTTCATTCCCACCTTTCAGGTATCTATGCCAATTGACTGCACTGGATAATAGAGAAACAAAAAGGATATCTGACTCTCCCCAGTCTCTCTGTTTTGGAGCAAAAGAGAAGTATTTTTTTTACTTAAATGAAGTTTTCAGTCACTGGATGAACTGATGATTCTTCACTATTCCTTCCATCCATTCCTCCCAATCTCACTACCAGGATTGTTTGACAAATCAGGATAACTATGGTAGCAAGCAGTGTCTTTGGTAACAAAGTCCAAGCTACACTGACAGCAATTTAGTTTCAGGGAAAATTTATATGGTATTTCCTGAAATAGCACTTTGTTACAAACTCACAGGCTATTTGCGCTTGCAGAGTAACATGACCTTCTGTTTTTGACAAGCCCCTGAATTTATCTTTATGTGATTTTATATCCCACAGTCATGTTGGGAAATTAGCAGTCCCCTTTCCAAAGAAGAATCTCAATGAAAATCATGTGTGCTGTTCGCAGTGCTCTTCTGAAGAAAGGTAGAACTTTATTTTCTCTTTGTGTAGTCAGTATTAAATCTTATTGGGTGTTTTTACTTAAGAATGAAAAGTATCATCAATCAGAAGGCCTTTGCCTTTGGTTTGGGAGTTTAAAAAAAAAATAAAAAATTCATCCATGCATTAATTTTATGTATAGTTTTCATTGATAGAAGATTCACTTTTTTAACCTACATATGAACAATTTTTTGGAAGCTACAGTTTTATCTATGCTGTTGCAGGTCTCACAAAGCAAGTCAGGAAATGGGCTGTATGCTGAGCACTCATTAAATGATCCTCTGCATTTGCATCATGTAGAAAGGCACAATATTTTAAATGATGTCATCAAGTGGGGAGCTTTAACAGCATGTGATATATGCATGCTGCATAGTGTGCAAGGCCGCATAACACTCCTAGAAAGGCAGCTGTTAGTCATGGGTTTTCTAAACCAGTCTTTTAATTAATAGACTCTATTAATTAAAAGCAACATTAAGTTGAAGTAGTTACCACTTTGGGGTGCCACGTAATAGCAATCATACACCAGGGAGCTATGCAAACGTGCTGTTTTACATTTGCAGTAGGGTAAAAAGGAACTCTCTGAAACTAGCTTTTACCTTAGCATCAAGATGGGGCTATGTAATATTTCAATAGTGTTTTGTTTTAAGGGTAAGATATAATGAGCTTTTGGATCTGTTGTTCCAATTGACATACATCTGTGACTGCCATATGTATTACTAAGACATGTATGTGAGTGAGGATAAGATATTTCGCTTTTTATGAAGTGAATAGGCATCTGGATGTTTGGAAAAGATCTCTTAGTTGTTCCTTCTGCCTTTGTTTTGTCCACAGAAAAACTTCTAATAATCTCAAAATTTTAGTGTAATTGAGGAACTGACTTTGTTATTCTGTTCCTATTTGCAAATGACTATTCTGTAATTAACCAAACAAATCTTGGAAAATTAACCTGGCGTTTTGTAGACAACCCATAGCCTGTGAGATATGTGGGGTGCAAGGACTCTGTGACTGTCTAGCTGTTGCTTCCCACGTAGTTGTGGAGCTAGGAGATACTCCTGTGGTTTCCCTGTCGAAAAGTACCCTGCAGGTTAGATACACTTGCTGTTCGGCCTATTCCCATGCTTTGCTAATGACTGAGGGGGAGTTGTTGTGTTGTGACTAAGGAGGAAGGGAGTGGAGAAAGAGGCCTCTCCTTAGTCTCTTATGCCATATTCTTCTCCTCTAAGCCAGCCACACGATTGTTCTAGTCTCACTTGTTCTGTCTAGAAAATAATGTTTTGTTCCCCACAGTTTGCTCTCCTGCAAACAAGTCAATCACACAGAGGGACCCTAAAACATCATGCATGTCTTCTAACAAGTCTTTCAAACTAGTAAAGGCATTTGAGCCAGATATAGAAGAAATGAGTAGTGGCAGCTGAGCCCATGCTAATTTTCTTCTGTCAGAGAAGACTGGAGGTCAGGATGCTGCCTAAGTCTTCCTTTAGTGCCAGTATCAAGTACTTAGAGCCCGGTAGCAATGAGATCTGATGTGTAGGATGCATAGGAAAATTTGTATTGAGTGGAGTAGTTATGCTGACATAATGAGAATACAAACCAGTAATCTGTTCATGGTGTAAGAAAAGAGCAGGGGAGAGTGGAGAATGGTAAATTATGTCACTGTACAGTAGTTTTGATGTAAACTTTGGTAGATCAAGCTTTTAACCCATTTTTAACCTCTTCCTTTCTCTTCCATGCTTTACAGTTCAGCAGAATCTGTTTGATTATATCCCTTCTGCCTCTAATCTGTACTTAAATCTCTTCAATGAATCTTTGCTGCTCAGTTTGCTTCAAATAAATGATGTGAATTCTTACACCACAGAGCCAAGATAAGTTTTGACAAGCTGCAGGAACTGTGGAGGTTCATTAGCTGTCTAAAAATCTTAGCTGTGTTTCAGAGTCAGCCTTAAAAATGGTATATAGAATTATTGTGTATTATTTTGTTATCAGAAAAAAAATAGAGATTGTATCTAGTCTATTTTATGTCAAGATTTTATGTCTTCAGATAGTACTGTTAAGCATGTCTCATTAAACTAAATCTTAATTCCTTATTAAGAATTATTTTGCCTTCTGTGAAGATGACTCTTCTTTCCATTCTGCTTTGACAAACTTTAGTAATAAGAAATCCCTAAACAGACCTCAATGCAGTGCACTTTTAAAGCTGAAATCAGGCTATCTGGCTCTCACTTTTCCTTCTACAACAGAAGATAGAACTCTATTTAATTAATGACTTCAGTTGAAAGCTAGATAGTTCTCTGTCATCATAATCATGAAACCTGTGGCTTGGAGAGAATGCCACATCTTGATGATTCAGCAGCAAAGCTTTATTTTATTCCAGATAGAATTGGTTTCTTATGGTAAAAAGTTATAAGATGTTTAGTATGTTCAACGATAAGTGCTTCCCATCAGGTTTCCCTGATCATCTTTAAAACGTAAGTAAAATGCCTAACTTTTATTTGGTTTCTGAACACACGCTGGGATCATTTTTCTCTGTGGCAAACGGCTGAGTACCTGATGCATTAGTGATTCAGACCAAATATTTTCATGCTTAGGTTTTCCTAAGTGTACGTAAGTAAGCACCAGCTTCTGAGCGCTTCAAGCTACTTGTTAAGAAGAATATTATATTTCTCAAAATATTCTTTCCTGTATCGCTGCACATGCTTACATTTGTGTGTTCTGATTTCGTGGTTCTGGAGGTGGCTGGCTAGCAGTTCATCGAGTGTAGAGTGTCACTGTGTTTTGCTTTTTCCTGGCAGCACGTCTGAGACAGCTGCAGAAAAACAAATTCAGACTCAAGTTCGGTATGCGACTGAATTAGTTCCCCAAAACACAGCAAAATACAACTAAGGGAGTTCTGATCTAACCAGTGCTTAGCAGCTATCAGTATTCCCTTAGCTGCTGCTATGTATAGATTTAATGAGAAGGCCTTCTTTTGCTTTAATGTTCCAGAACCATAACTAGGTGAGGCAAGTGACTGTATACCTTCAGGTGTTATCTGGTTGCTAAAAGCACTTTGTCCGAGAAAAAGGCACCTAGTTTAGGTGTCTGGAGGCCAAATTTCTTCTATCCTTGTTTGTCATGTGCAGTATTTTCTGTGTTTATGCTAAATTATGATCAATTTATGTCTTAATGCCAATATCCGTGAATGCTGCCATATTCTACAGTTTCACTGCACATATACTAGATCCACCTACATGCTGTGTGTTTTGTACTGTTAAGGAGGGGCAGATTTGTTTTGTTTTAAAATAGCTTATCATGAAACAATCAACATCAATAGCTACTAAATTAATTAGAACAATGTTTAAAAAAAAATTAAAAGTCACCTTTACAGTTAGGGTTATTTCGAACCTCCCAGGCCTCAGTGTGGAAAAGTTAATGTATGTTAGAGAACTGAGGAAACAGTAGTCACCCTTGCAGACAGGGTGGCACCTCGATTTCCATTTCTGTAGCTGTGGGGTACTGCTGATAGACGTAGTTAAAGTGGGGGCTCTTCTAGCAGGTCCTTTAAGTGCACTCTGGTGCAGTCAGTAAAATGACTCGACTCCTGAATCCTGAAAACTCTAGTATTGTTGTGATAGGCTGTTTGAAAGGCCTATTTTATATTTTTTGAATATTCCTAATAGTTTAAAATATTTGAAAATATTTTATATTTAAATGCCTATTTTATATTATTATTTTAAAGGCTTGTTTATATTTTATGTGTTCTAGTGTGTAAATAACTGCAACTGTAACATACTAGAGTTTGGTGGGGTGAGTTTCTTTATCTGATTTCTGAAATGATGATCGCTGTATTTGCCTCTCCCTGCCTAAACTTTGCAAATGTTGTGAATCTATTAGAAGACCCTTTCAAGAAAGTCTTTCTTTGCAAGCCTTAGGAACTTGGGAGAATATCTGAACTGATGCTCTCTGCTAGTGTTTTATACATCTCACAATTGCATTGACAGGTATCTTGGTTTTTTAATTTTAAATTTTATAGTTCATTTTGAGAAGTAGTGTTTAAAAATTTTGTAGCAGTAATGGACGCACAAAAGAGGATCTTCACCTCAGATCTTGGCAAAGAAGAAAAGATAAAATGACACCCTATTTCACAAAGTTTGCCTTTATTTTGGAAAGAAACTTGACTTTCCCTTTTCCCCTCCCTCCGCCAAATTTCTTGCTCTTCATAAATAACCTTCCAGCACATGAATAATAGTTACCGTCTTTATTCCAAAAGATGTCCGTATTTAATATAAGCATGAGTTGAAGTCTTTTGTTCTGACCTAAGATAAAAGTCTTAATGTATGACAGTGGGAAGTAAATTAAATCCTTGTTATGGGACTATTTTTAGATTAAACGACTGCACTAAGCATTATTATTTTAGGTTTCTGATTGCTTTTGTAATGAAATGCTTAAGCTGAGGCACTGCCAGATGTGGAAGTGGGGTGCAAAGGTATTGCATTAAAGTTGGTCTCCTTTAGGGACTTAGAATGGTTGTATGAACATGCCCTGTGTTTACTCAAAGTTAGGTTTGTTTGTTTGTTTTTTTAGTAAAACAGTGCCTTTATCTAGCATGCCAGATCTGGCTGTCGTGCTTGCATTGCTGCCTGGCTTCTAGTAGCTGCAAATAGAGCAAACTAACATCGTAGCCTTGAGAGTAGGGGCAGTTTTTTAGGGATACAAATAGAAATTAGGTGTCCAGCTGCTGCTGACTGTAGACTTTGCATTGTTTGGTGCGTTGCTGCCCTTGCTGTTTGTTTAATTGATTNGCTCTTGCTTCATATTATTATATTTCATATTCTTTAGTGTTAGGGCTAGAAAATAATTATTAGGGTTATTTCATCCATCCCCTGCAATCTCAGGCCCGTGATTTCTATTTTTCAGCTGACTGCTTTTTCTCTCAGATTAGGAAGTGAAAATTTTCTTGCACGAGCAGAGCAGGCGCCAGCCATGACCTTTTAAAACTAGCAGAAAATTTGCTATTTCATCTGAGGAGCATAGCTGCAAGTAAGCTATTTCATACCAGATCTCTCCTCACTTATATTAATTGCATGGGGCTAAAAGCTAGGTTTGGTGTGAGCTGATTATAAAAACAGGACTTGGAGTCAATTTACTGAAAGTACTCTTCCAAATTAGGTCAGGATCAACAGTCCACTGCTATAGCATCAGGGCCAAGAGAATAAGAGAACCTTGAAAATGAGCAGATTTTTTGTATGAATGGGTTGTTCTATTGGTGTAGTTTTCGAAGTGTGATAACCTGAAAGAAGAAAGGTTCTTCTAACTTTATTTCACAGATAAATAGACTAAATTCTGATCAGCTGGAACTGATGGCTGCTGACATTTAGGAGTCGTTGACATTTAGAACTCATCAGAAATGTTTAGAGAGGGTAATCCCTTCCTATAGGGATACATCCAAATGCTGTCACAGTACATTTCAGAGGTCGAGTTCTCTTTGACAGTATGTGAAAGCTTTAAAATGTCCTATAAAATCATCAGCTGCAAAGTTCATTAGGTGCTTGTTCTCGATGGTTTTGTGGAATGCCAGTTGTTTTAGACCTGGATCTCTGCACACAACAAACACCATTATTTCCTTGCCATTGTATCTAAAGCCACATTTTAGGCCACAATATTTGTCAAAATATTCAGTTTTGTGCTGCTGATAAAAGATAACAAATCAAAATTAAAAATCTGTCAGTATTTCTACTGATCTCCCAGCTAAATTAGGTTATTAGATGAGCCTAGTAATAATAATAAAAAAAAACCCAAAAACCTCCTGGTTGCATATAAGCAGGAGAGATGAACTAAGCTGATGATTTGCTCCTGCTAAAAGGAGTGTGCGCTTCTCTTGTGTCCCTTCTGCAAGGCCTGGCACTCATCTCATCACATGATCAACAAGCCAGTTGCAGTCTCCTAATGCAGCAAAAGCTGTTTTGTTTTTGGTTCATTTTTGGGCCGTTACAGTTGATTTGGCTCATGATGTAGTCAACTGCCAGAGCCAGCTCCAGAGTTGCCGGAAGAGGGGAGGAATTAGAAGTGCGAAAGGACGGGAGAGAGAAGAGAGACTGTTTTGCAGTTCAGAAAACTTCCAGATGTTTGCAAGTTTTTTTTTCTCCTTTTTATTATATACTGTTCCATCAGTATACAGTCCAAGTAGAAAGAGCTCTGTAGAATTATTGCTGTTCCCCTGGCATCTTCCCTGCTTCCTTCGCTCAGCCCCAATAGTACACACGGGAAATTTAGGAACTACTCTGGTGCACTAAAACTTTGTGCTTTATTCAGAAAAGAGTAACTTGATTTGCACAATTAGAAATTGATTGAAATACTGAACCTGGTAACATGAAAGCTAGCATTTCAAAAACTCATGTTCTTATTTTGAAAGAAGGTAGACTGATACATAACAGTTAATATACAGCCCATTCGCCATCCCAGGATTAACTGTGAGGCTGAAATGCCAGGTTATAGATCTGGATAGCACAGGCATTGCGAGTAGTAAACGTATGGCTGTGTGGAGCCAAGGCAGCGCAGCTCCCTGGAATCCCGAATGCCGGGCAGGTCATCGTAGGCACAGGTCACGTGCGGAGGAACCAGCACCGAGCTCCAGCTGAGGAGCTCTGCTGGGCTTCAGGGACACGCCGTGTGCCTGTCCCATAGGCTGCCAGTTTAAGAACCCAGGGAAGCAGCCCTGGCTGCTGCGTGAGGCAGTTTGGATCTTTCATTCATCCTGCGCAGTGTTCCTGAGCGGGAGCCAGCCGGGGAACAGCAGAGCTCTGTGTGCGCAGCCTTGTGCCCAGGCTGCCGAGTCCTCTTCTCTCCATAGCCTGGTTAACCTGCAGCCTGGATTAATTAGCAATTAATAAGTATAAGCTTGATTTTGGATGAGGTCTTGTTAGTGATCTCGTCTATATGGTGAGAAGGAAGGGGATCACCTATATTTTAATTATATAATGCTTATTCACTCCTGGTATCTAATAATAGCAATAAGCCTGGAAAGAATGAGAGAAAATAGATGCTTGAAAACTTTAATGATTCCCCCCCCTCCTTTTTTTTGAGAGAGAGAATTCACTGTTGCATTTCTATAATTCACTCTTTTCTTCACTGAAGAGGTATTTGAATAATCAGGTAGAATTTGCTTTCACACTTTAGTGAAAACATAAAAACGAACAAATTTAGAGCCACATAATATAAAAAGAAATGCACAAAAAATTAATGTGCTATAGTTCATGTCATTTATGGCCAATCAGTTTTTTACACAGACTCATTACCTTTTGTCACAGGCACAAATTAACATCCTAATGAATTCAAAGCATTCTTTTTTGCCATATGTTTATAATCTTTCCCATCCATACTTGGGATTGAAGATAGATTCCTTAAGTTGTGATGAATAACATAAAATCCATGCCAAAGCTACTGAGGAGAAGTTCTGTTCGTACAATTCCAAGCAGGAAAGCCAAATAACAGAAAGCACTTCATTGCTGGACACTCAAACAAGAAT
Organism: Nothocercus julius; assembly: GCA_013398735.1. NCBI lineage: Eukaryota > Metazoa > Chordata > Aves > Tinamiformes > Tinamidae > Nothocercus > Nothocercus julius. The sequence goes on from VZSV01000005.1 coordinate 1,454,683, forward strand.
CTTTTATTGACTGGGATTTGCCCCTCAGAATAAACATTATATGTTTTATGATGGATGCTCTTTGGTAATGGACAGGATTTTTTCTAAATTGCAATCTGAGTTGGCACAGCTGAAAATTTTTTGCATTGATAAAGTACCTTTGGGCACAGAATTGATAATGTACCTTTAGAAAACATAGATCTAATTCACATTGAAATAACATTACAGTCTCAGAAAAGGAAAAACCTGTTTCTGTTTTGTAACATTACATAATTGGTTTTGTGTTCTTAAGAAGTAGTGTGTGTTACATAGTCTCTGAGCTTGGTAGTTATCAGCTGTTATTCATTTTAAGTATTAAAATTTGAGATTTAAGCCAACGCCTCATTAAAATATTTAACAACTTTTTCAAAGCTCATGGCTTCCAGCTGGAAATTTAAAAACTTGTGATAAGTGAAGGTCAATAGAGACACTGTCAGCAGTCTGTATGTGTGTTGTAAGGTAGTTATTTTAAAAATACAGTAGTCACCAGAGCTGTTAAAATTTACTAGAAGTTGTTAAAACCCTTATTTTAGTTTACTTCTCGATAAGGGGCTTCTTTGTTGATTTGAATATTTAGAACCTAATCCATGATCTTACTGAATGATAGGCAACACTAGTTACCTCAAGCCCCTCTTATATAGGAGGCCTATTGTTTGATGTTCCATTACATGGACTGGATAATATGGGATGGGAATGGGCTCTCAGGACAGGAGCTTGAGCAGCTGTCTCTCAACTACTTGGTCTGCCCTGTGGTTAGTTTATCTTTTGCAAGGTTGTGTTCATTTTACTACTGGAGAATTTCTTTCTTCTCTAAATTCCCTAAAAATAGATTTTGGGCAGACTTCATCAAACAAGAGTGATTCTATTCTACAGGACTGTAGACCTGGAGGAGTTAGGGGAGTGAGTTAGCTGTCTCTTAAATGAAAGCCCTGAAGACAAATAAATGGACTTAGACACCTGACTATGTTTTCTGTCATTTCTAGCTGTGCTTGCAGGTTCTTAATAACCTAGCAGAGTGCTGAACTCTTATTTGCTAAGCCCTTAAAGACTTAAATGCTATCAGTTAGTATAGTAAATTTGTACTAACCTTCCTTGTAATGTAGCTATCCAAACAGGTAATATTTTGTAGTCACTAGTAATCTGATTCCTCTTATTAGTCCTGAAAGATGGAGGGGCGGGGGGGAAGTAGTATGCTTTTATGCTTTTAAAAATTTTAATCAAACACATTGGATGGGAGGAAAGAAGTCTGAAGTGTGTTTTTTGAGTTTGTGGGGTTTTGGGGTTTTTTGTTTGTTTGTTTTTTTTTCTCCTTTAGAGAGCACCAATATTTTCTGTTTTGGGTGAAGGTTATGCAGCTGTTTATATCCCCCTGTTAACATATTTGGTTACAGGAATCGTTCTACTTAATTGAGCAAACACAGGAGAATATTTATGTAACTGGAGATCTAAAACCGCCAGTCAAATTAATTGGGAAAGGAATAATTAGGCAAATGGTAGTGTCCAAATGGTCCCAGTAGAAAAATGTATGACAATCCCAATAGAATCTCATTAACGTTACTTGTGATGAGCTGTGCAAATGTGGAAGGATCTCTGGGATGTCGCTTGGATATGAAGCAGAAACAATATCAAGGTTTTAAGCTGTCTGGTCTCATTATTGTCACATAGTCAAGGCTGCAGCTCTGCTATCTGCTTAAAAGCCTTTCTTGATTGAATGAGCAGCTCTGAAATACCTGCAAAACTTTTGGTTTTAGTGCTTGTTAAAGAATTGTTGCTCCATGTATCAGAAGGGGCTTCTCTTACACCAAGCAGGTACTATTTGTCTCATTTTTATATTTGGTCAAACTTATTTCAGATGCTTTTACTTGAAGTCAACAGCTTACTGTTTCAAAGAGAAAGCATATTATCTATACTTTCCACTGTAATGTTAGCAGGGCATCTTGTTCCAGTTCTGAACCTGTAGCCTGGAATACAGATCTACTTTCATAGGAGAACTGTAAGAAAGCTAGCTAACATTTTAAGCTACATCATGAAGAGATATATTTGCACATGTGTAAGAAAGCACTCGTGTCCTTTGGTTCTGTCAGGGAAAAACATATTAGGAGAGACTGTATCTGAGTTTAATAACATCATTCCTTCCATCTTTATCAGCATCCGCTTTGATCTGTGTTTTGAGACCAGGACCTGGGTGGGTTGGACTACTGCAGCAGAGAGGTTAATTAACGTGGTATTTATCATATTCATAGTAGTTTTCATAGGAAGTATTCTCCGTGGTTCCTACGCTGTAGTAGCAAGGTCTCTCATTTGGTCAGTTAAGGAAATTATCTTAGAAAAAATTCTCTGGGGAAAGTTAAGTGTTGGTAAGTCAGGTTTTCATTGTGTACAAAGTCAAACAGCCTGAATGCCGTAACTGAGAAGCTGAGGTTCTATTAAAAAATACTGTATTTCATTTCTCTGGGTAATTATGTACTGTAACATTACGGTTTGCATTTTTAAGCTTACTCCTGAGGTACATTTGAGTGATATGTATGACTCAGTAAATATTATATACAATGAGAATATCAAATAGCATATCAAAACTAAACCATAAAAATAAAGCATTTCACAGATAATCATTCAGAGCTTCAAACCTTGGGAAAAAAAGATTAGTATTTTCTCATTTCAGAGGAAGTAACCGAGGCATGGAGAGGTGAAGGGAACTGCTTAGGGTTGTGAAGAACACCTATAACATCACTAGTGAAATAACTGTTCCATACAACTGCAGTTTTTAATAGAATTAGAATAAGGGCTTTCATTTGTCTAGCAGTGCCTTCCTGATTTGAAATGCTAACAGGATTTGGGGTTTGCTTTTTATCAAAATAAGCTAACAGCCAAGTATTACATGATGTAGTGAACCCATTTCATTTTTATTGAAGAGTAAATTAGTCCCTGTCATGATGGTCTAGACTGAGAGCCCTGGAAACCAAGAGCCTCTCTTTGTCACAGTGAAAGTTTTATTATAGAAGTTGTGTGTGTGTTGTATTTATCAGCTTCACTTCCCATGTTTCCTTTAGCAGCTGATGTTTTTAATTAATTTAGCTTTCTGTTATAGCAATGGCTGTGGATAAATTGCAGTTCGGCAGACCTCTTCTATTTATGTGCTTTTTTAATGTGTGTGCAAAATATTCATCAATTTTAGATTTCTGGGGCCACACTGGGCCACATCTCTTGCTTAGCTGCTGAAAGGAAACAGACATTTAAATAAAGATTCCAGGATCCATCCTGTATGCAGCTCTCATGGAAAGGTGTCTGTGAGCACAGTGAAAGGCAGTCCTGCGTATTTTACTATCCACTCCAGATGGATGTAGAGGTGGGATTCTGATTTCCTCTCATAGATGGTCACGCACACCTAATTTAGTGCAATTAATTAGCCATTTATAGTGTTAATGACAAAAGGTTCCTTTTAATGCTTGCTAAACACAGCCCTCGTCTTGCCTGGAATTTACAGCAGAGAGTGAAAGAGTCAGGCAAGGAAAGCGCCGCGAGGCTGCTGCCCCTGAAAGGACTGGCTTTGCTGTTCCCACCAGAGCCGTCTGCCGCGTGCGACGTGCAGCAGCTGCAGCAGGATGTGCTGGGAGCGCCGGCTCGCCGCAGCTGGGCCAGACGTGCGGCGGCTCCGCTGCACGAGGGCGCTGCCAGTCGCTGCGCCAGCGCGGCTCCGGAAGGGCCGTTTCCCTCCGCGGCGCGCTCGAACAGGCCGCGCGGACGCAGCGTGCGGTGCGAGCGCGACGGAGGCCGCTGCTTTCGGGAAAGCTGAGATTAGGACAGTGCATTCGGAATACCAGAGAAGGACCCCTGGGTGTCTGATTAAGAAATGAACAGGCATTAGAATGTTGGTACTACAGAGTATCTGGGATTACTGAGTTCCCAGTGCTCCAAGCAGGTTAAACAGCTCAGGTGAAACACAGATGTGAATAGGTATTAACTTTTTTCAGTTGTGTCTCACCTGATAAAACTCCTCCATCTATTTCTCTTGACTCTGTGTCCTTCCTTGTTTTTCTCACAACAAATCAGAGTAGAAAAATGAAGTCAACTTTGTTGAACCATTTCTGCTATTATGCACTGACTGTGATTTTTCCACAAACTCACAGAAAGAAAGGAAGAAAGTGGCAAGGATAATGTTTGAACAGGCAGGGAAAAGAAATGAAAGTGAGAAGATGAAAATGGTCTGGCTTACTCCAGCAGCAGAGAAGGAAGGTGAAGGAGTGCTGGTCAGCAGCACTGGAGCTCATTTCATGGGACTGCCAACCATTCCCAATCTGGTCATGTTGACGTAGAGATGGAGACACTGGGTTGAGGGTTAGGTGCTTTATAACTTTTGGCTCTTCTTATTTTTTTTAGGTAAAGCTTGTGGGTATTGGTGTGAATCCAAACCCTTAATATTTGAACTCAGGGGCAGTTCTTAATCCCTTCTGCTGTTCAACCCCTTCCAGGCTCCTGACTGCTTCCATAGCTGAGCTTCACGGAGCTTGTGTCACTGGTTAAACGCTGAGATGCTGCTTGGGGAACTGCTGTGCCAAGGGGAAGCTGCTCAGAAAGCAGTCTTAATTATCTCACTAAATGAAATCTCAGTAGCGTGGTTTTTGTCAAGTTCGGGGCTGCTGCGCTGTATCCTGTCTTCCCATTCCCCTTTTTAAAGCACGGACAATTCATTTACAATTTACTCGTGTCAGATTAGAAATAGAAAATGGTATGACTGGGCACTGGCCGGGCGCTGCTGGCTCGTTGTGCTGCCCGCGCTTGAAACGGGAGGGCGCTGGGGGGCTGCAAGGCAGCCAGCCTGGAACCGCAGGCTTCTACGGTGGTTTTGATTAAGTTAGAATTCAAAAATAGCGGAAGGCCAAACTTTCTCCTAGTTCTGATTAGAATCCCATTTTTCTGTATGGATTGCTATTATTTACTAGATTGATGATAGAGTAGTATTCTGGCTTGGTGATTTTTCTTTCTTTTTTTTCCTGTAGTGAAAAAGGTTTGAGGATGGGAGTCGACACAGGGACCGAGCTGCAGACATCATGGGGGAGCACATTGCTCAGTGCTGCACTGGGTCCCAGGGCTGAGCTGGCTCTCATGTCTTGTCATTTCACCTTAGTAGATGCTGGAACTCAAAATTCTTCAAAGTTACAGCTAACAAGTTAGATCCAGCAAATAAGCAGCAGGTCACCTCTCAGAATCACGTGAACCCCATGCGAGCAGTTTTCTAAAGCTGTAGGCTGTGCAAGTTTTGCATTTGTGTCGCACAGGTTTTGTTTCCATAAGTAGACATTGATTCTGAGCTGAAATAGGGTTCTAATGCATGTGGCCACCACTGTGTCTAGGCAAGTGGTCGCTGTGTGTGGCCAGTGCTCACACAGGAACGAAACCTGCTCGATGCAAATGCTGCCCTCCATTTCCTTGAGCTCTCCTGCGCTGTGCAGGCAGCAATGGGTATCGAGCAGACCTAAAATTAGAGATGTGCTGGTAACAGTGCTTGTTCCAGATTTGTTCCTTTTCTAGCCTAGCTAATGGAAACTGTATTACGTGTTTAAACCATGTGTAGGGCATGTTACATTTTGATGTGTGTAGCCTTTAGCTTACCTTGTTTTTTTTGTCAGTTTTATTTATAAAATCAAAGCACAGCAGTTGGTTAAAGATCAATAAGGTTAGGGCTCAGATGTGTCTACTCTAGATATTTATTTGTGAGGATCTCTTCTGTAATTCTAACTAGACTCTCTTCAAGATTCTGCTGTGCTACATAAGCTATTATAAACTATTATGAATTAAAATAAAAGCTAATCTGACAGATCTTACTATATTTTAAGAGGCTAGTTCATGCAAGGCTTTTGGTTTAAAGAAGTTCTTCAAAGAAATGGTACATTTTCCTTTACTGGATAATAAGATTGGCTCAGCAGGTTTACTGAACCCCTGAGCACTTTGAATACAGATTCCTAACCCTCCTTTCCTGTTACACCACTTGACATTAAGGCTGATCTTTTTGTCAGTTTTCATTTTTCCTGAATCAGAGCGCAATAATATTCCATTGTGAAAAATATGCTGCAGTAGACACTGAGGGGTTGGAAATCAATGTAGGTATTGATTTATCTTGAAAAGGGAAAAAAAACAAACCACACACACAACTATGGCAATAAAAAAAAAAATCACGGTAGCTGGCAGTGGGCAGTGTTGACGTCGCTGATTTAAAAAACTATATGTTTGTCTGTTTTCCTCATTGAAAAATGTTTGTGGGATAAAAATAAGCTCAGATAGGACCTAAAAATGAATGTTTATCATCACTCTAATCCACTGTACTCTGTTTACCTTTTTGTGTAATTAGATGGTAACATTTTCAGTTGGAATACTAAAACTATTCCAGTATGCTTTCCTATCAGTTATAGATGTATACCACCGTAGTTTTCCAAAAGGAATGAACAGGCTAAATGAATTCATAGTCAATGCTAATGTTGTATTCACATACAGTTTTCGGGAGGAAGACATTTCATGTGTATTTGTAGAATTTAATGCTTGAAGTACTTTAACACAAGCTGCAGAATAATAGCATTTATTTGTTCAAAAGTCAAACCTTTAAGTGTCAAAAAAACTCTCTAGCATCTACTAGTATAATATACGAGAGGCTAGTAGTGATTTTATTTTTCCTCTTGTTTTGTCACATTTGGGAGCAAGCACCTGTGTGGTCAGGTAAGTAAGAAAAGGGTCCTTGGGCAAATCTGTCACTGCTCTGGTAGATGGACTTGGGTCCTCATCATCGCACATAGCCCCATGACTGTGGTACTTGCAGACTGCAACACTGCGCATGACGAGAGCTCCCCTGCCGTTGTTCACTCTGGCTCTGTGTCATTTAGCTTCTGTAGCGCTGAGCCAGACACTGTGCAGTCAGCCTGTGGGGAAGATCACTGCCTTTGCAGGAGCGACCTCTCCCCAGCTCTATCCAAGTCTCTGCTGAGCATCTTGTGGACAGAAATTGTATAAATGCAGGAATGGAAGATGCTTCTCTGCTTTATTACCCCAAATGCAGGCGTACTACTCTACGGGGCAGCAAGTGTTCAGGAAAGGCCTGGGAAGCAGCTCTAGATTTGGTAGTGCTGCTGAAGTGATTTATTTGTTAAGGATAAAGTGCACTGCTGATGGGGTAGTAAGCTTTTAGGCACTGACAACTCTTACAAGAATATTTGAAATAGGAAAATTAGCAAATTGCTTTGATATATTGGGAGCTGCTGCTCGTACTGAAGGAAAGCTCAGTGGCTCAGTTTGTAGCTGGATCAGGCTCTCAAGTGAGTGCACAGGGATACTGGAAAGATGCTTCTTTCCTGATGCTTCCCTGCTTGAGACACAGCACGCTTTTCAACCTGGCTGAGATGCTTGGGCATGCCAGAAGCAGGCTTATTTTCTTTTCTTTGGCAGAAGTTGCTGGCTTATGTTTAAAAGGACTGCTGTGGAGCCTGGAATTTTAATTATTTTGAACCAACTTCTAGATTTGTTGCAATTTAAAAAAGTATTCATCTTCCAGAAAAGATATTTAACTGGTTGTGGGTAATTGTACTAACAGTGTGTATTCAACTATGCTAAAATCTGCTCGTTGCTAAGCTTTGGTTTTCTTTTCCTAAGGTAGCACTAGGAGGAGGAATGGGAGAATAATGTAAATCACATTTTTAATTGGAAAACCTTGCCTCCTGAATTGCATAAAGCATTCAATTCTTTTCACAGCAAAATGCTGTGATAAAAGGATCATTTATATTAAAGATTGTATGAAATCCAAAAGTATTTGTCATAGCAATATAGGATGTCTAGCTCTTGCAAAAAAACATGCAATTCCCTAATACAGATTGTAGTTTAAAAAAAAAAAAATTCCAAATTTGGGGGAGGGGGGAAGCATTTGTACTTAATCTAATTACACTTGATGGATTGACAGCCTGAAATCAGCTCTTGTCAAGTTCTCTTTTTTTATTTCACTCTAGCTTTCTCTTTACTTCTCAGGATGGAAGCCTGTGTGCAGGCTTAAAATGAACCACATGAATGAGGTGCCGTCCCTTGAAGCCCCAGCCTGCCATGTAGGAGAAGCTGCATCACGGACGATGACACAAGCGTAGAGCCCAGGATTGCAATAGGATTCATATGTACATGCTGAATTTTTCTACCATTTTTCAGTTTCACAAACATGGTGTTCTGAAAGTTGAAAACATTGTTCAGCATAATCCTATTTTTATGGTCTTTGAGGTATCAGAAAAATCTCCCCACAGTAACTTTCCTTGATTTCCTTAAGGCCATGTAACAGTTGCATCATCAGTTCATAGCCCTAACAGAACCAGGTGTTTGTGGAAAGCGGTAAGAAAAGTATAAGAAAATAGATGAGTTAAAGATGGACTGGGAATGATAAATTTCTCAAGGTAACATTATATACGTTACCATTTTGTTTGTAAATTAATGTTGCTGTATTTTTTTTTTTTTTTCTGGTAGGTGAGGGGAACCAGCTCAAGGTCAGAAAGTTACAGAATTAAGAAATGCTCAAGATACTGTGTTGGGTTTTGACGGGGAAAAAAAATTCTTCTAAAAGATCATCTGCAGGATGATGTGAAGCTGTTACAGTCTTTGCAAAACTGTGCTTTTTGGCTTTTGGTTTTGTTTTTTTTCCAGGTAAGTTTCTTCCTTGCAGTGATTGATGAAAATTGTCAATTATCAGTGATTATCAATAATTATCAACTGAAGTGATTGATGAAAACTTCTGTTAGTCACAGGTAATTTTTTTTATAGTGAATGTGCTGAAAAGCCTTTGATGTATTTTGTAGCATCACCTGTTCCTCAAGAATAAGAAGCACTTTTGCTTTGCCAGAGATTTCAAAACAAATATGAAGCTATGCAGACTATGCACGTTCAACAGAGTGTTCTGAAATTTTACTAACGGAAAAGAGAATTTTGGTATTGCTAGTGCCTTTTTTCATCAGGTGACCTAACCAAATCCTAATTCCTCCCATGCATGGGCTGGCAGTAGAAATAAATTGCGCAGGTTACAAAACCCCTGTTGTTGTGTTAGCGCAGCCTCCGTGTCACAGACCTTCATCTTCCCTCCTGTTTCACTGGGGACTTGTAAATAGTTTGTACATGCAGTGCATACACATGTATCTTATAAATGATTTCCAGCTCTACTCCTACCAAAATTTCATATTTGTTGACTTGATTTATAATATAGCAGACCACATTCTGGTTCTGGTAAACTTTTTTTTTTTTTTTTTTTTTTTTTCATGGAACACTAGTACTCTAAAATTCACTTGTATTTGGGGTCTGGCTATTAAGCATATGTATTTTGGTGAAGCTATTTAAAAATTAAAATGAGGTGCAAGTATTATTTCTAAAATGTTGCTTTTTTTACAGTAATATACTTATTGTTTTTGCAAAAGGCCATCCAGGAGTTATGGTGTGATTCATAGCATGGGCACATATTTCCCAGCTGATAATATTTTTCATTTGCATCGTCTTCCACAGAAGTTAGTGTTAAGTGTGTCATTGTAATATGATCTGATCAGATTGCAATGATAATCAAGCCAATAATGTAGAAGTCACCTATTGAAACAACAGCGAGTCCAAAGATATCCCTGATCAGTTTGAGAACTGTTCCTATAGTTTTGCCATCTCCTTCAACATCACAGAATTGGGACAGGGGCACAAAAAATGCGCTGGGGCATGTGGTGCACGTGTAAAGCCTGTCGCTGAGATGAGCGTGTTCATCTGGTAGACCTTCTGATCTTCTGAAGTCAAAGCTTTTGGTTTCTATTCCCAGCTTTGATGTTGACTTAACTTTGTTCGGTTTTGAATTTCAGCTTTGTGTAGCACTTTCAGACTTAGTATTAAGGTGTTGTTTGTGGTTCCACACATTACAAGGTAGGTGCTTTCCAAGTGCTTAAGAAATACAGTTTGTGCTTAAAGCGATAAAGAAAAGAAACAGGAGAGAGTTTACACACAAGGCAGATTTAACTAGTGAATGTCCTTAAATGAACATAATGAGGACTTGCTGGTCAGACTAGGGTGGATAGAGTGCAGTGAGATAGTGACTATGCAAACAAAAAGACGATGGCCAAAGCATGAAGATTTCTCACTGAAAGTGTTGATACAGATTTTGCTGCTTTGTTTTTCGTTTGCACTGCTATTTTGAGCTGATGATTGCCTCTTCTATTAGTGATAACCAAAAGAATAATAGAAGTGATGTAATGTGGAGAAAATCCCCACCTACTTCGTCACCTCTGATCTTTCATGTAAATAAAATGCAGCGTTTACTGAAGAAAAGAGAAGAATCAGATGGGTGAAGGTCCCAAGACAGGGCATCTCCAAAGGGAGAGAAAGGCCACATCATATGAGAAGGTTGTCCCTTGGTGCATCGTCAAATGCCTTAATGATCTGGTTCCGTATGGACTTGAAGACTTTCTGGCTCCCATCACCTGAGGAATACGTGGCATTTGTGGCCACTGGGATCCTGGTTGTCCAGCACTCTTGGCTGAACAACAGCAGGGGGCTAATGGGGAGAGAGGGGGGATCCCGTTTGTGCCCCCCTCTTTCCCTCCTTCCTGTATAGTGTAATTTCATGACTGATGGACTCGTTTGCTGGCTGATACTGTTATCCAGGATTCAGCACAGCACTCTGAGTGGGTGGAAACAGACGATGGAGAAGGACGCTGGGAGGAAGGGGAAGACTCAGTGCCCGGATGTCCTCTGTGGCTTGAACATGAAAGGATCCTTCCTGGCGAACTGCTTTGTCTAGTGGTGAGAACATAGAGTTTACTTTCAAAATACAAGGTATTTCTATAGTTGTCAGGCAGTACGTGGCCTCTAATTATTTCCTTATGCTGTTCTATTAATTTACACTCCTGCTACACTTGACTTGCAGATGCGCATTATGATGCAAATACACCAGCACGGTCATATGAGAGCCAAGTTTCAAGTAAGTGTTCCTAAATGAGTTTTTGCTGTACCTATTCAAATAGCAAGTCAGAAAAAAGATGGGCATGCAAACCATTAATTTAACATGTTACTACAGAGCTAGATTCGTTAATAAAATACAGGCTTATTGAAAATCAAATCTTTGCAGTTTCTCTGGGTGCAAACTACTGTGACAGGAGTTTGCCTCGCTGCAATACTAGAATGACTATGATACTAGAATGACTATCGCAGAGTAAAATTCCCAAAATACTCACAGTTCTTTTACAAAGTAAGTGCTATCAGTAAGGGTTATATTTTGACTGTATTGTCTGAAGTTTGTATGCCTAGTTACTGTGGCTGTTTCCAAATAAACAGCATGTGTGTCTTGTGTTCAGTGGCCTTGTTTCACTGGAAAAGCAGAGCAAATTGTGTTGTTGGACATGGTCCTTCATAGGTCACAGCTGAGGCACTGGACATCTCAGATGCTTTGCATGAAAATGTTTTCCCTTATGAAGATGGAGATTGGGTCTGTAATGGCGGAAGGGCGTCATCTCCAACTCGGCAACCTTCAGCCTTACGCTTGGCCTCGGGACACGGGAGCAGAGCCGTCCTCTGACTGATTTCATACGCGTGTGGAGGAGGAGGGGGGGTTCCCTTCCCTCGGCTCTACAAACAACATCCACCCAGGGGGCAGAAGAACAAGCTGGGCCTGCAGCTGCTTTCTGTGGTTCATTCCCTTCCTTCGCCCCACCCCATCTCCCCCGGTCTCCTGCCCGCTGCCTGTCCCTATTAATCCTGTTCGGAACCTGCGGATCCAATGGGCCCCTATTTGTCGCCTGTGGCAACAAGCTCTGGGAAGGCTCTACCTGTTGGGACAAGTACTTTCTCTTAACTGTTTCAAGAGCTGGGGGCACAGCCCTCGTTGTGGGTATAATGGGGTGGTGGGGGAACTGCCTGTGGAAGCCGGGGGGCTGCCTGCAGCTCCGGCGGCAGCGGCTGCACCCTGGAAAATGGAGCCACGTGTGCCCAGGCAGCCATTTTAATGCCTCTTGCTTTACTGTTTTAAAGCTTGGTTTTGTTTTTATTTACTTGGCAGTAGATGTGCCTCTTTCTCAGAACTAACAGTGCTCGTTGTCCATTAAAAATACATTTTGTCTTTTAGAGAGGGGCAGGAGGGAGGAAACCGAATCCTAATGCTCTCTGGCCAACCTTGTTCAGGGGTCGGGTAGCCACCCACAGCGCTACGGGGCCAGAGCCCCTTGAGCTCTCTTTCTAAGCATCTCCTCGCGCTGAACGGGATAAAATGGTGGGGGGGAGGGAAAGTCTCAGCGATATAAGGAGGCGTGAAACTGCGGCCCTGCCCCCCTCGGCTGCCCCCGCTTTGAGGGCGATTCTTTGGAGCACCGCCAGGGCCCCGCGCCCCCGGCGGAGCAGGGGCCGGGCTCTGTCCCGCCGCCCTCCCTCTTGCGACCGGGCCGCGCCCCGCCCCGCCCCCCCCCCCGCGCGGGTCACTGTTAACTTTTCCGCAGGAAACTCGCTCAAAACCGCCCCGGGAACGGGCGCTCCGCCCCGCGGCCGCCCCCGGGCCCGTCCCACCACGCCGGAGCCGCGATGCCTCCACGGTCACTTTATTTACAGCGCGCAGCGGCCCGGCCCGACCCCCTCGACAAGAACGCGAGGGGCGGCCGGGGAATAAATAAACGCGCGGCGCCGGCTCAGGCGATCCGGCTGCAGAAGTCGTCGAAGTCGCGCTCCATGAAGCGCTCACTCTGCATCACATCGTCCTCGGAGGGGAAGTAGGGCTGGCTCTCGTCCTGCGGCGGCCCCGGGGCCGCGGCGCCGGCCGGGGGGCGGGCCGCGGCGCAGTCCATGAGCGCCCCGCGGGCGTTCTCCAGCACGCCCAGGTACGAGTCCATGTCGAGCGGCTCCATCTCGCAGTCCGAGCCGCCGCTGCTGCTCTCGGTGCCCAGCGAGTCGGAGCGCAGGTGCAGGAGCTGGTACTTCTCGCGCATGAGAAACTGGTTGGTGTTGCGCGGCGCCCGCATGCCCGGCGCCCGCCGCCCCAGCACGTTCACGGGCCGCAGCGAGAGCAGCACCCGCGG
>VZSV01000005.1:1468042-1522973 GCA_013398735.1 Nothocercus julius
GCCGCGTCGCCACATGGCCGCGCCGCTCACATGCTCCGCGCAGCACCCCGCGCCGCGCCCACCCGCCGTGGCCGCGCTGCTGCTCCGCAAGCCCGCGGCGTGTGTGTGTGTGTATGTGTGTGTCCTCCCCGGCGCCTCCGCTGGCGCCTCTACCTCTTCACGATCCGCTCCGTTTTCTTCTTGAGCGGAGCGCTTTTAGCGCGCATAGCCTGGCCGCGCTGCTGCGCGCTGACGGGCAGCTTGGCCGCCTTCGCGACGCCGCCCCCGTGGGATGGTCTCGCCGCCGCCTCGGGCCGCCTCGCGCTGCTGTCGCCGCTGCCCTCAGCGCTCCGCCGGTGCTGCCGGGCGGTGCTGAGCGCTGCTGCGGGGAGGGCGCCGAGCGGGGGCCGCACCGCCTGCCTCGCTACTTGTGCGCGCCGCCGCCCCTCGCCGACTGACGGCACTCACTCGCACGACCTTTATTTATAGCCTGCGGAGCGGCCCACGCGTGGCCGAGCGGGGGGGGACGGCCCCGCTCCCAAAACTGCCTTTTCTAACCCAAACCGTCGCTTCTCTGCTCCTCGCGTTCTGAGCGCGGGAGAGACCTCGCGGGGAGGCGCGTGGCGGCCCCGTTTCTGCCGCCAGTCCCTGGCCGGGGCTCTCCGTGTCCCTCCTCCGCGATTTGGTTTGGCCCGAGGCGCCGGGGGAGGTGTTTTGTGCCGCCCCTATTCACCAAGCGTTTCTGCACTACGGCCTTTGCGTAGCGGCCGTTGTTTCCGCTTCCTCGCGGCAGCGATACGCAAACTGCGTAAGCCTCCAGAGAGGCGCGTGTAATGGCCGTGAGGAGATGGGGATGGGGGGGTGGGACAGGGTGTCCCGAGCGGGTCGGTGGTGAGGCCGGCGGAGCCGCGGCCCCGTGTGAGGCGCGGCCGGGAGCAGAGCCTGGCGGTGGGAAACCGCTCCAGCCCGGCGCGGCCTCGAGCTCGTATGAAGCAGCCGCGCAACCCACGGGAAATGGCTCTGCGCCCGCCTGGGGCTCACAAAATGGTGCCCATGCCCGGCTGCGCCTCAGCCGCCCTCCCCGGGGTGGGGGGAGCCCCCTGGAACCCCGCGGCGTGTTTTTATTTTTATTTTTTAAGATATCGCCCGGCCTGGGGGCGAGTCCTGACTGAGGGAATGGGAGCGAGGAACTGTTGGGGGTGGGCACTGGAGGAAGGAGGGAGCCTCCTGCTGAGTCCTGTGTTTAACTGCTCCCCTTCGCTCCCTCTCCAGGATGAACATCTGTTTTTTGACAGAATATTGTGAAAAAATAGAGCAGAGACATTCCTCCTCTCTGGTGAGTGTCCCGGTTATGCTCGCTAGGCCTTGGTTCCTCTGACACAAATATTCTCTGGTTTTAAAACTTTTTTTTTTTTTTTTTAATGTTGACATAACTTCCCTGCCCTCTCTATCTTCATAGGTAATCTGTTCATGAAACACTGGAACTCCAGGTTGTGGCCCAAATTGTTCCAAGAAAAGGCACTGCCTAAGAATAGTAAAATTTCACACATGCACTGTTTATTATTGCAGTGGAGGATGGGAAAGTATAAAATACTTGGGGCAAACACGATGCAAATCGATGTGGTAAGAACAGAATGCTTTCTGTCAACATCTAGTTGTCTATATTCTTGTTGCTTCAGAATATAAATTTTAAGCAGTGTTTATTTTATGTTCCCTTTAGAAAACAATGAATGGTCCTTTATTTTAAAGTCACTTAGACATTTTACAATCCAGGGTCTAAAAGGAAAAAAAGATAGCAGGAGTGGTTACAGTTGCCTGAAACGCGCAACCTCTGGAACCTGAAAGGCAGTTAAACAGGGGGGAGGCTGCCATGCTCCTTCCAGATCTCTTGGAGTTTTGATAATAAGTACATGTATAAAGAAACAGCTTGTGAAGTGGTTCAAAGATATTTAGGATTTTTTTTTTTTCATCTAAGTTTGGAGAAAAGTTCAAACTAAATCAACAGAGTTGCTTTTAAACTGAACTAAAGGCTTCCTGAAAGTATCACCAATGTATCTGTGTACAGATGCATTGCAAGCTTGATAGAATAGAAAGGCCTGTAGTGGGAAGATGAGCAAACTCTCAGAATTATTTACTCTGTTCCACATTTCTTCCTCTTCTGGCTACATTTTCCATCTTGAATCATGCTTCATGTTCTATTATACAAAACCATGGCGAAATGAAGTGCTCTGTTGAGGCAATCGTGCAGTTAAAACCCAAGCCCTGCTCGCTTGGATTTCCTGATT
Organism: Nothocercus julius; assembly: GCA_013398735.1. Lineage (NCBI taxonomy): Eukaryota > Metazoa > Chordata > Aves > Tinamiformes > Tinamidae > Nothocercus > Nothocercus julius. Next base: position 1,470,307 of record VZSV01000005.1, read on the forward strand.
TGTGCCAGGCCTTTCCTTAGCTTTAAAATGTGCTAGATACAATGTGGGTGGAATGCATTTTTGGGTCTCTGCTGTCCCCAATGTAGAACAGCCAGGATCAACGTGCACCTGCCATTCGCTTTTGTCATGGAGCCCTGAAGAGGCCGATGCCGCCATGGCGGCGCCTCTTCATCCCTCCCGGCAGGCACGGGGCGCGCGGCCCCGCCCCTCCACCCTTGCTGGCCAATGAGGGTGCGCAGAACACACGCAGCGCGCCGTGGCCCCGCCCCTCCTCTCGCAGCACGTCGCCGCGCTTCAGTGGCTACGCTGTTGCCGGGAGACCTGGCGCAGCCAATAAATAGGTGGCTTATTGCCCGCGTTGACCGGGCGCTCATTGGCCGCGGCGGCCGGACGCTGCGCCTGTTCTTCCTGTCACGCTGCCGCGCGCGGGGTTGCATCATCGGCAGCCGGGCGCGCTGAGGTGAGAGGGGGGGCGGGAGGCGCCGGGGTCGCCGTCCCGGGCTGCCCCCCCAGGCTGCCCCCCCAGGGCGCCGGGCGGCTCCCGCTCCGCGGCAGTGGTGGGTGGAGGCGGGGGCCGCCGCTCAGCACCGCGCGAGGCCGCTCGGTAACGCGTTTCCATGCTGTAGATGTTAATACTTTGTAGGTTTTTCCCATTTTCCCTGTTTCGTTTTATTTTTAACTGGTTAAAGAAGCTAAAACACCTGTCAGAGTGTAGAACATCCCGCTTCAGCATCCCAATTCAGCAGCTTCTTAATGGTGACTTTTGAGGGAATCGCACGTTTGGTTACTGTAACGGTGATAGACTTGATATTTCTGTCTAGAAGAAGTGTTGCCCCCACGTCTTCCCAAAACCAAAGAAAGCCTGTTTACTCTATTTTTTTTTTTTTTTCTTAAAGTTTAAGAAGTGGCTGTTAGGTAGTAGTAAAAGTTATTAAAAAGGAACATGTTACTGACTGGCTTAGTTGTAGATTCATATGTTTATTAAGTGCGTAAAATCCAAGTTATTTCGTGTTAGTCTTTACACAAAGAGAGATTGTGTTTTTAATCAAAGTAGTATGAAGATTAAAGAGAAATTTCTTAAGCAGTCATAAGTCACACGGTAAAACTGACTGCTTGCTGGGTATATATTTGTATCAAAACATAGCATTAGTTCATGAGTCAGCTCACTCTGCATTCATTTAATTAACATTGCAGCATGAAAAGAAGGACTCCATTCTGGGCAACAGAAGTGGGCTTTTGTGCATATCGGCTACTGATCACATCAGTATCAACGCACCTTGGGTGATATACTCAGATGAATTGGTCTTGAAATCTCTCTAAGCTATTGTCAAGCGTTAGACTTGCCTTGAATGGATTTAATTTACTTGTTTAGGTATCTGAAACTGTCATGTCCTGTATTAGGTTTTCAAGTATGGCTTTGTTTATTCATGTAACTTCATTGTTTCTATCTGTTCTAGAAATGGTTACCCTCTGACTATAAGATGATCATTTTAAAATGTCCAGATTTCAGAAGCTATCTTGCATTAAAGCTCAGTGCCTAAAAAAGGCAGAAATAGGGAGTCTGATTTTGTGTGCAAAAGACTGTGGTGTTAAATTTTGGGAGGGCACATGCAAGTGGAGACTCTCCCTTAGCCTTTGGAAGTGAAACTTCATGTTTACATAGGTCTCATACAGACTAAGGCAAAGAAGAGTTTGTGAAATAATTCAGAGACTGCTTGTAAACCTCTTGAAGTCTGGAACTCTGGATCATATCACACTGGTGGTTAGGTCATGGGAGATCTTTTGTATATGGTATGGTGTGTGCATTTGCTTTTTACTGCTCATTGTACTACCATTGGGTGAACTTTTAGTTTAGATTGCTGCTTAGTCTTTTCTGATTTTCAGTGAATGAATTTAGTACTATTTTGTTATCCAATTTCCTTTTAAACACTCCCCATAAATGTACCACATGTTAAGCTTTCTGCAGTTTTGAAATATGGGTTCACTTCATTGTTAACTTGCCAAAACATATTCCAACTTGCTTTTATGATTTTAACTGCTTTTGCATTTTTTTTCTTACAGATAAGAAAGCCGGCATTAGTGCAAGACTGTAATTCAACCTGTGAACTTTGATGACATTCTTATTGAATGTTACTATCTTTTAGAAAAAGTGAGTGTCCTTAAACAAATGTTCTCCAATAGTGCATTACCTTAAGCTCAACTATTTTTCTCAACAGGAAATGAACAAAGAGCCTTCTCTTTGCCTGACCAAAAAATCTTTGTGTTTACTAGATAAAGTGGAATCTTGCATGAAAATGTCTTATTAGCTACATTTGTACAATGTTTCATTTCTCATGTTTTCACTTGTTGAGCTCAAATGATAAGTTGTTTGTGATTCTTTCTTATACAAAATACTTGAATGGGTTGTTGTGAACTGTCTGTTGTGGATATGGCAAATTATTCATCCATCACTACAGAAACTGGTTATGGTCTTTCTGAACATGGTAGTCTTCATCTCACTTTTTCCTCAGCTACAGCCGAGCCATAGATGAGCTCTGAACTTGGCTTGCCTTTTTTGTTATTCTGCTCTGTAATTTGAGAGAGAGAGAGAGAGAGAGAGAGAAAAAAAAACAAAACCTGTGACAATCAGCTGGTAGGTATTAAGTCTCATAATTATTTTTGTTTTCTCAATTTTGACATTCTTCCATTCTGTGTTTGGAAGGAGTATGCATGAATTTGTGCCCTGTGGTTGCTGGACACTGGTTTCTGTGTGCAGTGCTTCAGTTAGTAGAAATGGGCCAAAAGTGACACTGTGATTTTACGCATGGAATCTGTGATATGTGAGCAGCCTCCATAGCCCAGTCACAGTCACAGACCAAACCTTAAACATGTATTTGATGTATTAGATTTTGAGGAGTTGACAGTTGTGGGTCAGTTGCCAAAAACATTGTCCGTAGTATTAGTGAATTGTCAAAGCAGGCTTTGTGGTAGGAAAAGATGTGCAGATCTTTAGTCCCATTTAATTATTTATTTCTGATGAAGAGGAACAAGTGAGAGTATTGGCTGACTTTTGGGAAGTAAACTTGAGTTCTAAATTCTTTTGTGAGCTCTGTTGCCTCTGGCCTGTGATGTTAGGGCTGCTAGGAATGAGAAATGGCACAGACCTAATTAGCACTTTAAGTACTTTGAGTGTGGTGATGGGAACTCTTGCACAGATAGTGTATTGTGACTTACTGTGTTGGGACTGATTATTATTTTTTCTAAGAATATACTGAGGCCTTTTTTCTGTGTTGTTTCATGTCAGACTGTGATTCTCTCCCCTCTACCACCTCAGCTGCATAGCAAATAGTGAGTTTTCTTTTCTTTTGGGGAAATGACATCAAAGAAATGGATTTTTTCCCTTTAAATTTTATTGTGGGGAGCACTCTTCTGTTGTCTCAGATGTTAAGCTAGCAGATTTGTGTGGTGTATGTGTTTTTGTTTAACAATATGGTGCTTGCTTCCGAGCTGTACTGAAACAGGCTCCCTAAAAAATTAGGATGTGGCTTGGTGACATGGAATTGTAGGGTAGTAAGTTGCATTACGATTTGTTCTGTCCCATTCAATTGCATTTTCTTTTTTGTGTTTTATTTATTTATTTATTTATTTTCCCCCTCTCCTTCTTCCTCCTGTTTGGTTATTGCTGTGGGAAAGAATGGTTCATCAAGTTCCAGAAAACATAACCTTTTCAAATGAAGAAGAGAAGATCTTGCAGCTCTGGAAGAATCTTAATTGCTTCCAGGAATGCCTGAAACAATCAAAGAACAGACCTAGGTAAGAATCTGATGAAAGCTTCAGTGTTGTTTGTAACAATTCAAGATTGTGGGTGTGGTTTTTTTTTTTTTTTTTTTCTCTCCCCTCCCTCTCAGATTAACTAGCTACTGTTTGCTTTGCAAGTAGCAGCCTTGGCTAACGTTGCCATCGTATCAGTTGCTATTTATATTTCCCTTTATAAAGCCTTGAAAATATAGGAACAGTCATAACAAAACTCATTTCCTGCTTGGTGGGTTTATGAAGAAACCTTCAGGTGAGAAGGAGCAGCTCTTACCTTTATTTGTCAATTGTGGAGCAGCAAGCTGGCATCTAGAGCAGTTCAGGAGAAGCAGTGTGTGAAAGTTGTAGTGGTCAATTTCATTTTTTCATTCTGATAGTCGTTTGTTTTGCCTCAGCTATATCCAGTTCGTGCCCTTCCACTTAAGGCTAAAGTGGCCTAATAGTGTTATGGTGAACTTCCATAAAATCTTGCCGGAACTGGCTAGTAGGAACTCTACAGATTGAAATATTCCTTTCGTTCTCACCACAATTCTGCCAAGGTGACACCTGTGCTGACTGAAAGAGGAAGAAATTGATGTTGTCCAAGTAAGACATGAGAAACACAGGTGCACAGATGTACTTATCATTTTTGAGGATTTGATGCTTAATTTTAATTAAGAATGTCTTCCTGTACCTTAGGTTTAACTTCTATGATGGCCCACCTTTTGCTACTGGGCTTCCACACTATGGACATATTCTTGCAGGAACCATTAAAGACGTAGTAACCAGATTTGCCCATCAGAGTGGTTTTCATGTTGACAGAAGATTTGGATGGGATTGCCATGGTTTACCTGTGGTATGTGTAAAAATGGACCTAAAAATATTTCTCTTGCTTCCTCTCTCCATTTTGTTATGTACTCAGTCATGTTTTTCTTCTCCTTATGTGTGCCTTTTCTGCTGAAAGGAAAGTTGCAAGTTCTTCACCCCACTGTGTTGCTCTGGCTTTTACTCTTTGTACATGGTAATTTCAGATGCTTCTTAGAGATAATGTGCCCTACTTGCTTACTCTGTTCACTATTGTAACTCTGTTTCATCAATATGTGTTTCAAGTAGTGAGTGTTCAGTCTGTTTGTAGTATACCAGGATTTTTCTTTGAAACCTCTGCTTATTTCAGGTGCAATGCTCATAAAATCTCAAAAGGATAAAGGAGGCCATTTGGTTTTGATCTCAGAATGCAGAGAGGTATAAAGAAACTGTCTGGAGAAATCCTGAAAGGTTTTGATTTTTTGTTGTTGTTGGTTTTTAATGCTCTCAGGAGTATGAAATTGACAAAACCTTAGGCATCAAGGGACCAGAGGATGTGGCAAAGATAGGGATTGCTGAATACAACGCCCAGTGCAGAGGAATCGTGATGAGATACTCTAAAGAGTGGGAGGTAAGTAAAATGGCAGTATTTGTATCTGGAGTAACCCACAGCAGAACTTAATCTTTTGATGGTAAATAGATTTTGTTTGTGTGTTTATGTGTGTATTTCCTTGCATTTTGGATTACTAATTAAAATACTAAAACTGGCTACTAATACTGGGCAAACCAGTACTGTGAAATACTAGCTGCTGAGAACATAGTAAATTAAAGTTAGCAAATATGGAGAGCAAAATATTAACCAAAATTAACCTTTTAAAACTTTTTTTTAAAGCAAAAAAAAAAAATCTCTGAATTCTCAAAAAATAAGTAATTGCTTTGAAATAAGTTTCAGAGTATAAATGAAATTCATTTCAAGATCTGGTTTGTGCCTGGGCAGTAATAAATTCAAATATTTTGGGACTATGTTAGGAGGAATTTCTGGCATTTTTTTGGAAATGGTGTCTGTTCTCCATCTGGAGTGGCTGACAAATGTGTAGATGTTTCTTGAATGCATGAGACCTCCTAATTCCTACTAATGATTAGTACTATTATTTGGATCTTAATAGTAGAATACCAGAGTGTCCCAAAGGACAGAAGCACAACTGGTGCATCTCAGGAGCTCAGACAATGTGTGAGAATATTGAGATGGAAGAACTCACTTGTTTCATTCTCAGTTTAGTAGTTTGACTCTCTGGTTGCTCTAGATGTAACTGTATCAGGACAGGTGCCTCCAGGCTTGGTTATTTGCAGAGCTGACAGTTCCTATAGTTGGAAAATTAGCAAGAGAGTACCACTTGTCCAAGGGAATTGCATAGCTAACTCATTAGTTTTCATATTCAGTGCCAATGGACATAAACATAAGCTATCCTTGGATAGGGACAAACACCTGTCAGTTTGGTTCATATCTCTGGGAAGTCAAACAAGGTAGTTTGCCCTGAAATAACTTTCATACATTGTCGTATTGTACCAGATTCTCCCAATATTTCTTTGCCTTCAACTTTGATTACGTTCTCATATAAACCAGATCAGCTTTCCAAGTGAGTTTTAACCTGACTTGTTAGGCTGTTCTGTGCTCTGGATCTTGAATGTCTTTGACTAGTAGATTTAAAAATAGAAAATCAGGCCATGGCAATCACAAGCAATTTTCAGTCTGTTGAACTTCAACTGAACTCTAAGAAATTATCTTTGCTCCACCATTTCTGTTTAGTAGTGTTGGAACACATTTGCTGCTTATATGATCTGGATTTTGTTGTATGTTCATGGCTTCCTTTGCTTATTTTTGTCTGTTTAAAGATGTTATTTTGAACTCTTGTCAGGCTTAAACGTGGATCCATTTCAGTGATGTGGTGCGAACATTGTTCTCTTTAAATCAAGCTGTGGTAGCAGAATAAATATTGGAAATGTACCATGGTTTTTCTTATATTAGGATGTCTTTCAAGCGACTTTATTTGTTTCTTAACAGCTCAACGTTACCAGGTTGGGACGCTGGATTGACTTTGAAAATGACTATAAAACTCTTCATCCTGAGTTTATGGAAACTGTGTGGTAAGTTAACTTGTATACATTGCATATGCTTTATCAATTTAGTTAAAAATGCTAAATGTTAAAAATGCCTCAGTTATTGTCAACATGTATTGATCCTGCATCACTAGAATTATTTTAGAGATAAGTGTTTTGTCCATTGTTTATTGAAAGGTGATGTGAAATAGTATTTTGTTTTGATTTAGTAAAATGTGGGCAAACTTGTCTTATTCAACACTGAAATCTTACTGTTCCATGTCAACTTGAAAACAGTTTTGCTGATCTAATAATACTTTATTTGCTCTGTTTAAAAAAATGACATTACATTTCAACCTTCTTGTTGCTCTTAGTACTCTTATCCCCCCTGCCCAAGAAATAAAATTATTATCTAGGCAATCATCAAACTGCAAATCTCCACCTGTTCATAAAGCTGCATAAAGTTTACATCCATTAGAAGTGTTCATTTCATTGGTAATCTGGTGTATTTCTCTTAGAATTTCCTTAATATTTTATTTTTGAATTCCTCTTTTTGTTTTTTAAAATTAAGCTCTAGCATCTTAATTTAAATTTGAGCTATAGCATCTTAATGTCCAGGTAAGTAAGGAAGACAAAACTGCAAATTAACTTTTTCAGTGACTGTAATCTGGTGACTGTATTGACCTGTTTAGCAGCTTTCTTGTGTTTTGGTAATGTTTCTAGCGGTGGCTGTCGTATTATCTTGTTATTTAGACGTGAAATAGTTTAGGTTTCAGACCTCAGATACATATTACTAATTTTTGTCTTGTTCTGCAGCTCTTTTTTTTTTTTTTTTTTTTTTTTTTTTATGTTTTATAATGGAGTTTGTTGAAACTGACCACTTTTGTAAGTATTTTGGTGTTGTACAGCATGGTGGCAGACTAAAGTATAATGCAAGTTTTTAGTCTGCTAAATCTTGACTTAGAACAAAACTTCATCCTGTTATGGATCAAAAGCCACAGCATTCTGGCAACTTCTCTGCAGGAGAGCATTGGTAGTTAGTGCCTTTGTAGTACTGAAGTATTAAAGTTGTGGAGTATTAAGCAGCAATATGTGATGGGTGTCATGGGTTCTCCCTGTCTTTAAAAGATTTGGGGTTGATCTTTTAAGTTTTAATTCTGTAGAGCTTGGATATCTGCTCATCATTTAAATTACTGTCTCTACTATTGGCTGCTTGTATGCAGTTCCGAGGCCAGCTGAAAGGTTGCATGTCAAGGCTCCGCAGGGCAGCTTTGCTGCGCTGTGCTGAGATGGGATGCCATGCGTGGAAGCTGAGCCGAGGTGTTTGCTCCTTGTGCACAGCAGCAGCACTCTTTTATGTAGCTTCCCAGCACCATCTAGTGTCCTAGTGCACCAGATGCATTCTGAACATCTAGGAATTTTTAACTTGGCGGAAAGCTTGGGATACCTGATGTTCAGCAAACGTCAGCAAGTCTTTACGATGGTGTAGACATGGTTCACTTCCAGATTCTCTTCTCTGACATTTTCCTAACCTTATCTTTAGTTTTGTAATTAGTACTAATTAAGTTTGCATTTAAAAAAAAAAAACCCTCATGTGAGTTTGAGAATCATTTTCTGATAATAGGAAGGATTTTCATTTTCTTGAAAGCTAGGAGTTTACAGGCCCTGAGCAAATTCTTAAATATTGAGCCACTGTGAAAAGAGTGCGAAACCTAAAATCACTCGATACCCTACAAGTAGAGAATTAAGAACTTTGGAAGCTTTAAAATTAAATCCTCCTCTTTGAAGTGAATGTACGTATGTGAAGAGGGTAGCCTGACTTAGCATCTAGTAGAGGATGCTACTCTAGTATCCCTTTGGTATCCTTAGGAAACAGAAGCACCCTAGGAGCTTTATTAATATTCTTGTGGTGCTCACATAGTGCAAATGTGATTTGAGTCACTTTACAGAAAAAAAATTAGAAATTAAACTTTTTCTATTTATCAGGAGAAATAGCTAGAAAGGTCCTTTGTGATTTTGTTGTTTATTTTTCAGAAAGACTTGCAGTTTCTGTTTGCCTTACAAACCCCAAATCCTCCTTTTCCCTGCCCCCTGCCTCAGTTTTCCAAGCACAGGCATTTTAGCAGGTTTTAGGAGGCCATTTTCTAAAATCTTCTATATTGAATTGTTAAGCAAAGCAAGATATCCATCTATAGGCAGTCAAATGACTCTTACTGCTAGAAATAGGTTCATACTTGGCAATTGCTTTGTTGTTTAGGTGGGCAGTGCTGCTAGCAGAAAAGTCTTTGGGAGTTGTTCCCTGTGCCCCTCTGGTGCTGCGCAGGAAGTCATCTTGTGTGTTTGCACCCCCCTCCCCCCCCCCCCCTTTTTTTTTTTTCCCTTCCCCTGATAAACCAGTTCCTATCAAGCAGGAGCCTTTTGATTATAATTCTCATTATTATGTTGGAGTGGTTACCTGAAGGCAGTAGTTAAGATGATAAAATATAAATGGGTAGTAATTACAAAACGCAAGGAGAGCTCAGAAGTGTTTTGAAACACTTTTTCACTTTTCTGTTTGCTCAGCAGTGGGAAAAATTGGGAGTTCTTGCTTTGAAGTAGCATAAAATTCTCAGAAGAGGGAGATGCTGGCTTGGAATTTTATCTTGGTAGCTCCATCTAGTGGTTCCCTTTTCTGAAATTTGCAGTCATAGCCAAATATTCACCGTTTCACTGAGTAGTTTCCTTCTACACTGACAGTAGGCAGTGTTCTTCAGAAAGCAGAGATACACTGGAGCTTTTTTTGTCTAAAGATATTTTGATTAAAAATCTTTGAAAAGCGAGTAGAACAACTTCACTGTGGATGGTATCAATGTCATGGTCTGTGTTGTTATGCTGAGAGGGTAATCCTATGTTTAAAATATTAACTTTCATTAGAACTTCTGCAATTAGTCTGCTGACATGGATATGCTGTAAGCTGATGGAGTCATATTCACTAATCCTTGTTTCTTTAATAAAAGATGAATTACATCTATGTAGATTTAAGTGAATATGGTCCCATTTGTAATAACAGACATAATCATTGCTATATTTTGAGTTTGGGTTGGGGTCAGGCAACCGCAGCTTGGTAGTAGTCACACTTAATACTTCATCAGCGGTACCTCTAGGTTCTGCCTGCAAAATAAGCCACCTTCATTAGAATGCACAGCTCTGAAAGGCCTCTGGGTTTGGCCCCTCTGTGGCAGAACGTGCTGCTGCTGGGGCCCCTTGCACTTTATCCCTCTGAGATGGGTTTCTGATTATGTAACTTTCTCAAGTTAGTGACCGCTCCTAGGAAATTTTGGAATTAATCAGAGGTCCATTGGTGAACTTGGGTAGACTGGAAGTCTGCATTTTTGCCAGCTGTCTGATCTACAGCCATTCCAATTAAGGTACTGTGTGACTTTCCATGACAGCAGCCAGTGCTTATCTTCTGCTATTGCATCTCAGGCTGCAGATAGATATCAGTGTAATGGTCTGCTTTCATTTTGTGCCTTGAAGATTAGGTGTTCAAAAGTAAAAGACAAGACATTTAAATATAGGCCTGGCTCTCAAGCACAAAATGACAGACTGCAGAAAAGTTCTGCGTGCCAGGATGGGGTTGTTGCCTACCAATGAGCGGCTTATCTGGAAAAGGACACAGAAAAGCAAATAGGATGTTTTAAAACCATAATTGGGGTAAAAAAGCGTTTTAATATGGGTGATATTTAACAATTTGCCTGTGTATTTTGAAGTGACCAGACTCTGCAGAACACTAAATTCAGTCAAATTTTGGCATGGTTATTTAAGGCTTATTTCTCCCACCTTTTTCTCTAAGGTAGCCAACCTATGTACTCTACCACTGGCAGTATTAATCTGATTGAGACCTTTCAACAAAGGCAATCAGTGTGGTGGTAGCTGATCTTTTAGCAGGTCATTAGATGTCCCTGTGATGGACAAAACCCAATGTTTCTGTGTATCTGACTGTTGCAGTGTTTGCTGCGTAAACTACGTTTCACTTTTTCTGCTACCAGTCACTGTGAGCATCTGTTGTACTGTGATATAATATACTGTGCTGATAATTTCAAGGAGAGATTAGGATTCAAAGATACTACATGCTGTGCTGAAGATTGTGTAAATAGAATTAAAGCCTGATGCAAGAATCTGATCTTGGATGAGAACTGAGTCCAAGTCCTTGTTTTGCATGCTTAGCTGTGCCCTCTTCTGAAGAAATGCTCTTCAGATTGAGGCATGGGCATACCCTGAGTGGGGTGCAAGTATATCTAGTCAATCCCTTTCCCTTTTTAGCACTGGTTGCTGTAACTTATGCTCCAGATAAGTGATAAGTAAGCAGCTGTGTGTCTGTATTTCTTTTCTCTAAAATTATGGCTGACTTTAGGCTTGTTATTTAAATTACAGATTTTTTTTTTTCCCTTGTACTTAAACGGTTTGAGGATTGATCAGCAGTTCTGATCTGTTTCACCTGCATATTGTTCTGTGCTGTTGAGTCAGTGCATGGAAAACCAAGCTGCAGAATCCCCCCAGTGCTAAAAATCAATGAGAAAAGTGATCACGTTCATTTTATAAGAACAGAGCTAATGTAAGATTGTTATTCTCTGTACTGATTATTTGAATATTTTCCTTCTGACTTACAGATGTCCTTACTTGATGATTGATAGCTTTAAAAAAAAAAAAAATACAGAACAGGTTGCTGCTTTGCTATTGGTTTATTGAATTTAAAAGCCCAAGTGCTATTCTGTGTTTGTTGTTTACTTCCAGGTGGGTTTTCAAGCAGCTGTATGACAAAGGCCTGGTGTACAGAGGGGTTAAAGTCATGCCTTTTTCAACTGCATGCAACACTCCGCTGTCAAACTTCGAGTCTCATCAGAATTACAAGGTAAGTCAGCGTACACATGCATTATACATAACAGATTCCTCTACTTCTGTTTGGGTTTGGAAGACTCCTACTTTGTGTTTGGTGGAAGCATCTTTGCACGCTCCAAGCTGACAGTAAAAATTTAGATAAATTAGCTACTTTTTATTATGTTTTGCTGTCTGTTTAGATCACTTCATCTCTCCCTTCTTCTCTTTCTTTTTGATCACTAGTTACAGATGGATAATTATAGTTTGCTTTATTCTAGTTAATTGCTCTTGTTTCTTCTCCAGGCTCCTAAGAGGAGCATTGCACTGTTGGATGTTAATGGTAAATATCTATTAAGAGAACTGCAGTTTTTCCTTTCTATACAGATCTGCAAAGAGGAAGGTCTGTAACAAAGTTGTTCAAGGTTGTGTTTGGTTGTGGAAAAGTGGTATAGTAATAACTCTTCTAAGGATCGTTAATTTAAGTCCTGAATTATATTAGGTAAGACACTTCCTAAAGGTTGTAAGTATAAAAAAAAATAAAATAGAATGAACTATAACATGATCTCCAAATAATAACCAACTGGACACAGCTTCTCATTTATGGCAGAGTTGTGCTAAAACTTGAGAAGACAGATCTTGTGCCTCAATCTTCCAAAATTTGTATTAGTGGACAGAAGTTTTATATCTTTTCCAGTCCCCACTCAGGCCTCTGTGTTGTAAATCTTCTGCTTTTGTTATGGCAGAAAGTTAGCACAAATTGTACATCTGGCCTTTTTCATGTTTTGCCTAACAAAGGATAATACGTTAAAACTGGTATTTTTTAGAATAAATATTTAAAAAGACATGGAGTGGAATGCAGTCCACAGATACAGAGCTTTTTATATTGCTGACAGATCCTTGACTGTATTGCAGAATAAACAGTGTTTTTGTGATTTAGAAAAGTGAGACAAAGATATCTTGATACTCCTGACTGCCTTGAAAAGGGGCAGCTGAAGTAACTCCTTGGCTTGTATTTATTACCAGGCACTTCATATAGACTTAAACTAAATCCCAAAGGCTGCTTTTTATATATCTCTTTTTCATGAAATAAAGCTTTCTTCTCCTTTTAAATCTTTTGTAAAATATTTTGATACTATTTCTTATTCTAGAACTGGTAGAGTTATTTACTGTTCTGGCGCTTGATGCAGAAATTTTCTTTTTGTTTGTCAGAGGCGGTATTTTAGAGAAGAGATAAAAGGGTCTGTAAGCTAATAAGACTTATTCTCAGCAAGGCCAGTTATTTCTGAGTGTAAGGGAGCTGTTAATTTTCTAGATGTAAAAAGCAGGCTTTGACTTCTGTTTACTGATCATATGGGGAATAAGACACATTAAAGGAGCGTGTTAAGAAACTGAATTAGGTGTCTAAAGTTGAGTAATCTGTGTCGATATCTTATTACTGAAGAGATGTAGTCTTCAAATTGATGCAAGTGTAACTGAACAGATAACTGTTAAACAGCTATGTTAGTTGGTAGTCCAAAGGTGTTTATTTTTATGATTTCCTGGATTTTTTCTACGTAGTCAACTGAGCGCTTCAGAAAATGAAGCGCTGTCGTGTAATAACTAGTAGAGACAGAACTGCAGTGATGGGTTAATCTTCCCTTGGCATTGAGCACAGTTCAAGAGTTATGTAATATTTATGTTTTTACTGTTGACTGCACCAGATGTTCACAGAAAATTCCCTCTGGAACAGCCCTTAGCTCAGACATAAATAGCTGCTTGTTCCATGATGCAATTAACTGTTGCATGATGCTGGACCGAAACCAAAGTGCCTTGTACTATGAAATGACAAGGTAACCTATTTGGGTGTTCAGGCTTTATGTATGAGAGTTGTTTTTTGTTAGGCATTTAAAATAACTAAAAATTTCTTAATTTGGAGCTTCCACATTTGCAAAACTAGATTTCCTTTCTACACTTGTTTTTTTTATAGTATTTGAAATGACTGAATAGGGATGTCCTTGTTTTAAATGAATTCTTTTTGACTCTTTTGGAGGTAAGGTTTTACAAGGTAGCTCATAAAGCTCTCCTTCCCAGATACCTTTGCTCTTTTAAATACTGATACATTCGAATTACCCAGACCTTTTATTTTTCCTTGTTAATTATAGCTTCTTATGAAAAGATTGCACTAACAATAGTTTCCCTGGAGGAAAGACAGGAAAAAGCTTTGTGCAGCAGTAGCTGAGAAATTGCTGCTGATTTCTTGTCAGCTTATTTTCACTTTTTAGAATGGGATTGTAAGAGATACCGGAGGGAATTGGCACCCATTTCTCTGGCTTTGGGGCAGCTAATTTCCCAAAATTTCATTGTTAATTCTAACTTTTTAAAAACAAACTGTGGCGCTCTCAAGACTGACAGCTTGCACTGGTATAATGTATGACAGTAACTTAACGAGAGGACGCAAACCAAAGAAATATGAATACACACAGCAAACGTTTGGGCTCTTTTCTGGTTTGTTTCCTTTGACTTTATTCTGCCTTATTTAAGGATGTTCAAGATCCTTCTGTGATTGTGAGCTTCCCACTGGATGAAGATGAAAGTGCATCTCTTGTTGCTTGGACTACAACACCTTGGACTTTACCTAGTAACCTGGCCCTTTGTGTTAATCCACAATTGCAGTATATAAAATTGAGAGGCAAGTGTTAACCTAAGGTGAAATATAATGAACCCTTTTTATTTTGGTACCTGTGTTGATGTACTTACATTTTATTCTTTTATTTGATAGATTATTTTATGCTAAGTGTACAGGATTTTGCTGGGGTTGGTTTAAGTATTATTCTAAAGGATGAGATACCCTTGCTGTATGGCTTTTTTTAAAAAAAAAAAAAAAAAAGCTGTATTACCTGAGTTTAAGAACTATTGCATAAAATAACAGCAAGATCAGCTGTTGTTACTGCTCCCAAGTCATGCTTCTCTATCTCAAAAATAATGTAGCTTTAGCTGTCTCTGACTTTTCTGGGGGGGGGAAGGAAAGGCTCAAGACCCACAAGCAAGTAAGTGCTGTATGGCAACTTGGTTAAGTAACCGAGCAGCTTTATGCTCTTGACACAGTGTTTCATGTCTGTCTCCAACTGACAAAATGCATTTATTCACACCATAATATGTCCCAAGTATATACAGTGATTTCCAGTGCAGGAGTACATATGCCCAAATGTTATGTCAATAGTACTGTAAGTGATGCAACAAGACGAGCGCTGTCATGAGAGGGTCCGGCTTAAATGTATATAGGTCACATGGCATGCCTAAAAAAAAAAATACACTCTTTCTTTTATTACTGTTTCAGATAGTTTTCCAGGGTTTGCAATCCCAGTCTTTTAATTGTCAAAGGAATATATTCTCATGTCTTCAATTTCACTTGAGAAAAAGATTTGGTGTTTGTTTTGAAATGTAATCATCTTCAATCCAGTCCTCCTTGATCCGGGAAACGAATACATATGCATATGCACCCCACCCCCCCATATATATCTATATATATCTATATATATCTATCTGTGTGTGTGTATATATATATATATGTATATACACATGTATCTTTATATATGTGTGTTTGTATATATATAAAAAGAAATAGGAATTTGGGAAAAGGTGGTACTTGCATTGTTATTTTCATATTCTTCTGAACTCCTGACCTTCTCTGGCTTTGTACTATAAGTAAATAAAAATGGAGATTCAAGTTAACTATGGCATTTAACCTGGATTTAAAAAAAAAAAAGGCTGTTGAGGAGTTTGGTTCCCTTCCCTCCCTCCCCCCCTTTACTCTGACATTGACTGGTGACCAAAGCACAGTGGAAGTTAGCATGCCTCTAAGCATTCCTAGAGTTTACATATAAAATGATTTAAGAAAATGATTTAAGGGATGTTACCTAGATGTCCTTAGTTTCCTAGAATACGATTCATGTAAACTAGTTACTACTTGGGCATGTTTTGTGCCCACTGACTTGCAGCATGAGGTTTGACTTATGCAGTCTTTGCAGAATTCTCTTTCTTCTTTTATTTTATGTTCTCAAAATGCCACTAGGGTTCTCGTTTCAGAACTGCTTATTTTTGTCATGACAATATATTTTAGCTCTACTATTTACAGGAAGAAGTTAAGAGCATGGTGACTTGATGGTCGACTGGTGGTCTGTGGTAATGAGCAAGTGCAAATATGATGTTGATGTGAGGAAGGTTGTCACTAGGTAGCCCATAGAAAAACATGCTCGTAAGGGATCCTGAAACTGATAGAGTAGGATCTGAATAATATTCATGGCTGAAGCGAAGAGGTGAGGGAGGTAGAAAATGGCTTTTCTTTCTAACATGTTGCATTTGTTTTGTACTTATTTCTTCAAAGAAGAAAGCCAAGCATAAAAAAAGAAGGAAATATTACATCACAGGGAGCAAAAAGGAGGACAATCATTAGAACAGGTGTCAACTTAGTTAATTTATGTGATAACTGTCCATTTTATGATAACTTTTTAGATTGTTTTCTTATTTGATTACTCTTGGTGAAACTTTTCAATTGCTTTAGATCCATGATAGTAGTCAAAATAGGGCAGTTCTGGCATTTGAACATTTAAAAAAAAAAAATGCTGAATATCAAGACACTGGGTTTCATCCTATGGTATCTGTTTAAGCTTAACTTTTGTAAAGTGTTTATATGACATGCCCATAGGGTTTTTGTGGGGGAAGAAATCCCAGGTAAATACTCATTTATCAGCAGGTTTATTCTGGGTAGTGTTATAGCTAATGTGATACCATCTTGCATGAATTGAAAGGTTTTGCAATGGTGCAAATCAGGGTATTAAATTGAGTTTTAGACAACTTTTTGTTTTATTTATATTTTAGATAATGCCACAGGAAAGATTTACATATTGATGGAAGCCAGGCTGATAGCCCTGTACAAATCTGACACTGAATATGAGATACTTGACAGGCAAGTACATAAATTACTGTACATCTGTTAACTTCCTGTAATTTTGTTGATCAGAAATGAAATGTTTTGAGAAGGTGTGTATTGCAGTTACCTGAAGATGAATTTCCATGTGTGGTGATTCTTTTTGTTTGTATCTTGCAAAAATCTGTAAAAGGAATTGAAATTTACGAGGACAAACTGATCTTTGATAAAACAAAGCCCCAGATAAAATATAAGGTGTTTTTTCTTCAGAAAATCTTGAAAAGATCTGAAAACTGGATGTGTTATTCCAAATGTAGAATGTTTTCTGAGCATTTTCAAAGCATTTAAGAGGAAACAGGGGGGGGGGAAAAACAAAACTATTTTCTCCAGCAAGCAAATGTTGTTTCTCTGTTTGACTACCTAATTTAGCTAGCTAGCAGCATTTTTTGCTTTTTGAAGACTGCTTATTTATCTTTGCTCAGTGGAAAAAAATGAAATATTTAAGTTCAGATTGGATAGCTGCTATATGTGTTAGTGTACCTCTTTTTACCAAGCAGTTTGAAGCTTCATAACTTCAGAAACTTAAACGGAGATATAGCCTGTGTCTGACATTCTTCAGGTGTCCTGCATCTCAAAGTGCTTTAACCTTCCATTTAAGACACACCACACTCAAACATAACATCCCCCACCAGCAACTTAGTTAAAATACAACTTAACAAGGTTCAACCTCCGTATCTTTATTTTTATTCTCAAAATAGTTGGGCATATGTGGCTCCCCAGTCAATCTGTGGAGAGTTTAGTTTCCTAGTTTCGGAACGAGAAATGATGCAATCTTTAGATGCTGTAATATCCAATATCATGATCCTTTGTGCCTAGTTCTTTTGAACATACCGAGCTATAGACAATAGCTCCGTTTGGAATTAAATTTTTTTAATCCTGAAGCTCCTAGTCCAACTCTACCACAAGTGTATGTTATTAGTGCTTTATGTATATATTTAATTTAAAATGGTTGCTTAATTGAAAGACAAGATATACCCATTGACTGTTACCAGGGATGCATTATCATGTTAGGTTTTTTCATCTTACCTTTGAGTGCTAAAGTATAGAAACTGCCAAAACCTCTTTAGAAAATATTCTTTTAACCTGATAAAGTAAAATTCTGTTGCAGAGAGGGAAAAGGGGAATAGTAAAAACAGCATTCTAACCAACCAAGCAACTTGCCAATTGTTAGTTTGTGTGTCCTTCTCTTTAGGTTTCCTGGCATTGCTCTTAAAGGCAAGAAATATAAACCACTCTTTGAATATTTTATTAAGGTAAGTTAAGTCAGTTTGGTCTTTAGACATAGGATACAAATTCAGAAGTAGAAATAACTTGTATTTCTTGTTGTTGTTACATATGTATTTCTTGTTATGTGCGTGTATATGTATATATGATAACACACACATGTGTACAAACACATATGTATCTTAAGTCATGTTTATAATAACAAATCTTATGCTGTGTTAAGGTGGCTTTAACTCTTAGTGAAAGGTTAAGCAGATGGTTGTCTCCTTTTTTTTTTTTTTTTTTTAAATATATCTAGAGTAAGAATTCAATGATGAACACTAGCATGACTTCACGACTTCAGGTTACAGAGAAATTTCCCCCAAACATTAATAAATAGACACTCTTCTTTCAATTTTTTGTCTGGTAGGCTTGTCTTCTGCTTTTTAAATGCACAAATTAGGAAAAGGACTTGGCTGTGTATAAGGGAAAACACTGAAGTCTGTGACTATTAAAGAATTAAAGGCTTTTGCTAGAATAACTGTTAGTATTTCTGGTCTTTATGGATATCATCCTGTGCAGCATTTAACTGCTGCGTAAATCTAGTGTAGTTAGTGATAGCACTGCAGATGATATTAAAATAAGCATAGTAAGAGAAGAGGTTGAAAAAAATGATGTATTTATATATATATATTTAGAAAATTAAATTATTCCAAGACTTTAAATGTATTACAGTACTGCTAGCCAAGCATCTGGGGATTCATTCATTTGTGATCACCTGTATAGGAAGCAGAACCTATTATTTCTAGAGAAAGGTCAAACACATAGCTGAGTCCAGTAAACTAGACTGCTTGTGTAAAGGCTGGGAATACATGACAATTTTTTTTGAATGCTTTAGAGGATCTAATTGGTATATACTTTTTCTCAGAATGTACTTTTTATTCTCAAAGTCTTTCTCTTCAGAAGAAGTCAGATCTAATATTCTGTAACAAATTTGATTCGACTGTGATTGTCTGCAGTAATTCTTGCTACTTTTGTATTAATTGAGCAACAGAAAATAGCGCATTACTCTTAATTATCTACATACTAAACACACTGCAGTTTTTCAGATTAGTTGTGTGGGGGTTTTTTGTTTGTTTGGTTGGTTTTTTTCCTCCTCCCCTCTGTTTTGCTTGATACTTACCATCATCTTCTCTGGAGGAAATAAAGGAAATCTAAAAGTAATTGGAAGGTATGGTAGACATAAAGAACTCTTAATATAGAATGCCTGCAGCTTTCTTGATTGTATCCTCATTTATAGGAGCCTGTTGATTTGTATTTTGCTAAACACTGAACCCTGTGTTGATTCCAGGCTTGAAGATTAGGTGACTGTAGGAGGCTTCCTAGGGAAGTCTTAGGTTTAAATGTAATTGATGCCATTTAAATGACACGGACAACCTGGGTGTCTCAGCTATGGGATATGGTTACATAACATTAGGTTTATCACTCTTTAATGTGTATAATTTATTTCTAATGCAGCTGTTGACTCTTGAGGATGGACATTAGTATGTAGCTCCTCTGTGTCCTCAGAATGCGTGTTTCTGTGTTACAGTGCAAAGCTAATGGCGCTTTTACCGTGGTGGTAGACAATTATGTGAAGGAGGAGGAAGGCACAGGTGTTGTACATCAGGCCCCCTATTTTGGTGCTGTGAGTATGCACTATATACTTATGCTAATTTTGTTCTGAAGTCTTCAATGCTACTATGAACTATGTGGCAGGGTGACAGGGGTTTTAATATCTATATAAAAATATATATCTAATACAGAATTGTATTTTCATAGCCATTTCTTTGTATGTGCTCTTGTCTTGTGTGTGCTACGTTAGAGACATTAGGTATCCGTTGTTTTGGTTGTTCTTGTAGTGTGAAGTGAATGCCCCACAGTATCTTCTGAATGTCATTGCTCTTAGCTTTTTAAAAGCCTAAATTTACATCTTTAAGAAGAAATGACCTGTTGCACTGATAGAGTGAAACTTTGCTATGCTGAGTCATAGTTCTGGTAGATAGATACCAGAATAGATAATTGTGCTTCTGCTCAGCCATTGTTCCTTTTCAGAGCTTCTGTTTCAACATTCTGTGCATTTGGAATGCCAGAAGAGTGTCGGAGTCTTTTGTACTGAGACTTTATATCGTGGTGTAACAGGATTTTGTTGTGCTCTGTTTTCGTGGTTTTTTTTTTTTTTTTTTTTTTTTTTTTTTTTTTCCTTCTGTCTGCTAAGATACTCTGTTGCCCTTCCCTTCCATCTCTTCTTTTGAAGGTTAAGAGGAATAACTTTTCATGGATTTTTATCATCTCAGTTTTTAGGTACTCTTGTTATAGCAGTAGTTCAGACTCATTGTCCTTGTCACAGAGTCCTGTCTTCAGCCATAGTCCAAAAATGTCCTCAGAAAACTGAGACTTGCCAATTGCCAGCAATTGGTGATCCCTGAAGCAACTGCTCTGTCATTATTTCCAGAAATTGCTGGTGTTAATTGTACATCCTTTTTTGTATTTATATGAAATTTCCTATTCTTTTTCTGTGTCATTTTGATGTATTTTTTTCTGAAGGATGAACCCATTTTAATGTTTCATTTCCCTTATCAAGATAGAAATTGATATAAAGAGATGTCCCTGCATAATACAGCTGTGATAGCTTTTAGCAAATATAAGCTATCCCACAATATCAGGTAGCTTACAATTATTTCAGTTGGAAAGAAATCAAAATGAAAAAGAAAGCTCGTACAACAAGACAATGCATTCTTAAAGAAAGGAAAAAAAAAAATTTGTAAAGTCTTTGTATCTACAGATTAACATGACACTAAAACTCAGCAGCTAAAGCACTTACATATGTAGGGTTTGTCTACAAGTAACTTAATTTAGGTAGTATTTTAGTTTGCATCAAGCCCTATTAGGTGTGAATGCCCTGAGTGTGAGTTGCAGAAATTTCGTAGTCATGTTGCATTCTTTCCAGTAATGAAAAAATACTCTCATTTGTTATTGTTATTGTTATAAAAGGTCTCAAGTAAACCTTGTCACTTCAGTTTCTTGTTGCTTTTTATTTTTTCAAATAGAAAAGTTTTGAGTTAGTCTTTTCCATGAGCTCTCAATCACTTTTGCTTCAATAATTCTGTGGTGATTTTGTGTGTGTGTGTGTGTGTGTGTGTGTGTGTGTGTGTGTGATATTTTGAGAGATCTGTGCAATTGTGACAGTCTTACAGAAGTGAATGCTGATTTCTGTCTTGGAGAGAACTGAAATTAGTCCTTTTTACGAGTGGAACTTAGCAGTTGTGGGTTTATGTACATGCCTGAATGTATTTCTCACTTGCGTTTACTGAAGCAAATCTTCATTAAAACAAGTGGCAGGTCAGTCTAGAAGACTTTTACTTTTAAGTTTGAGCCCTTCAAAAGAAAGGAACTAACCGTAGAAAACTGAAATAGTAGAGCCCTTCGTATATCATTGGCCACATCAACAATGCAAATCAAACAGTACCGCATCTTGACCCAGGTCCTCTGGAGTAGAAGGTACGTTATTATGGCTTAGCTCAGCTGTCAGTGTGCCAGGCTTTGATGTACCCTTTGCTGGCTGCTTCTTCAAAGGCTGTTACAGTTCACTGCCAAATCAGGATTGATGTTAGTCCTGTTATCTGGTCTACATATTAACACTGCAGTCTGCTTGCTGTATCTCAGCACTAATAGCTGCTGAGAGCTTGACTGAGGACTGGCTTATCTCAGTTCCTCTGTTGACTGCAGTAGCTGGTTGACCAAAGGGAGGCTCCGTAGGCACTGTGGCTGTCCACAGCATCTGAGAAGTGGGAAGGGGATGTAGTCTGCTGAGCAATTGAGTTAAAGTGGTTTTTAATTTCTCTGTCTAATTCCTTAGCACTTGTAACAGTGAACTTCAGTATCCCTGCAAAGGAGTTTTAATGATGTGTGGAGTGTAACGTGGGTCAACTGGCAATGTCAGCCAGATCCAGCTTGAAGGAGGTGGGAATAACTGGAAACAGTGGATATTGTTGGGTAGATGACTTCTAGCATGTAATTGAGAATTACCATTGCAACAGCTACAGAGAGGGTCTAGAAACCCTGCTTTGTCATTCAGAAGGTTGTAATCACCATTATTTGTCAGACTTAGGGAAGGAAAATTCTGCTACCAAAACATTTAAGCACTTGCTTGAATGATCTCCTTGATCAAGCTGGAAAAAATGCCATAGAGTGCAACTCTGTCAAATAGCTGCTGTGTCCTTGTTTTACAAAAGGTAAATGAGTTCTAAGCGTGGAGGAGGCTGACTGTTCAGCTGCAGCCAGGTTTGACAGACAAGGTCACAGCAACTTCCATTTTACATAGCCAAAAGTACAGCTTCTGTGCCCAAAGTTTTTTTTTTTCTCTGTCTGATCAGATCAACAGTATAAGAACATCTAAAGTTCAAAAAGCCACCTAGCTCAGTGCAGACTGAGGAGCTTTTTTGGAGGAGATTGAAGCAATTGTGTGAATGCTGAGCGCAGTTGTTCTGCTACTGCTTCCCCGCTCATTGCCCCCCATCCAGACCCCCAGGAAAGTTCAGGGCAACAAAGTGGGAACCCTAGAGTGATACTTGCAGTCATGCACTTACCTTGACCTCAGACTTCACCACTCAAAATTAAAATCTGAACCTTTCCTATTCTCTTAATTTTGTTTTGCTCTTTTCCTTTCTGCAATTCCAGTCTTGCTTGCTTATGTTCGAAGAAGCTTAAAGCAACTGTTTTACTGTTACAGAAAATCAAAAATTAAAGTTAAGTCTGAAGTGGTGTCCATATGTGGTGTTTACTCTGTTTTGTATAGGCCAAGAAAGATTGAGAATCATAGAATCATAGAATGCTTAAGGGTGGAAGGGACCGTTAGAGATCATCTAGTCCAACCCCCCTGCACACGCCGGGTCGACTAGAGCATGTGGCACAGAACCGCATCTAGGCGGGTTTGGAAGATCTCCAGAGAAGGAGACTCCACAACCTCTCTGGGCAGCATGTTCCAGTGCTCCATCAAGAAATTTCTCCTTCAGTTCCTGTGGAACTTTTGGTGCTTCAGTTTGTGGCCGTTTCCTCTAGGCCTATCAGTGGCCACCACTGAGAAGCAGCCGGCCCCATCCTCGTCACTGCCTCCCTTGAGGTACTGATAGAAGACACTGCTCAGGTCTCCTCTCAGCCTTCTCTTCTCCCGGCTGAACAGGCCCAGCTCTCTCAGCCTTTCCTCACAGGGCAGATGTTCCAGGCCCCTGATGATCCTCGTAGCCCTGCGCTGGACTTTGTCCAGCAGCTCCACATCCCTCTTGTACTGGGGAGCCCAGAACTGGACACAGTACTCCAGATGTGGCTTCCCCATGGCTGAGTAGAACATACATTTAAAGACATTATATTTCTAAAATGTTGAGAAAATGGGATTTTCTTATGCTGAATTCAGGAATTAAATTGATTAAAACAACCTGCCTTATGACAAATGTTACCTAGGCTTGTGCGTTATGCAATCTTTATTGCCTAGAATAATAGTATGGTGTAGAGAATTGTCAGTTCTCTTACTGTACAATAATAGCCTGAAGTTGTTGACTACCTGTGTGTGTGGTTGTCTAGATATATGCACAGAGGCACACACACACACACTCGTGCCCCCTCTACTATGTGGGGGAAAATGCATGTACCCAGAAGAAAAAATCTTTGTCACAAATAAAAATACTATCCTTTAAAATCTCTTTTTCCTATGCATATTTTGGAATGGTGATGATTATTTTGCTGTTCTTGTCTGGTCATTGCATTAATATTCAATTTCTCTTTCCAGACGTGAGTATTTTAACCTGTGTTTTAGATTTCTATAACTTTGTGCTTTTCTCTTTTGCAGGATGATTACAGAGTCTGCATGGATTTTAATATCATTCAGAAAGATTCTGTGCCTGTTTGTCCTGTGGATGCATCAGGCTGCTTCACAGAAGAAGTGACTGACTTTGTTGGGCAATATGTGAAGGTTGGTATTTTGGAGCAGTATATTATTATTTTATTTAAGATAATGTTTATGAATGGTAGAAGCATTTGTTGTTTACTTGAACGGCTTTGTCTTCAATATATCCTTGGTATTTGGAAAAAACAAAATGCCTTTTGATACTTTGTCAGGTTTGTTTATTACAGTGTTTGACAAATAAGGAATTTGAAAAATAGGTGATATTATAATAGGTGATATTATAAATCTAATAATGAAAGGGAAAAGAGGAGAAATTTCTCTGGTTTGTGTCTGTTGTTGAAATGTGTTGTTTGGCTCTTTAAAAAAAAAAAAAAAAAAAAAAAAAAAAAGTTATGTATGTAGTCTGTAGACCTGTGTGCACCAGAAGGTATTCCCTTGGCCTTCAGGTAATGTCTGAATTCATGGATGTCAGGGAAAAGTCTCCAAAGTAATTCAGTTCATGCTAGTCTTACTGTACTGGTTAGAGGAGAAAGAGCAAGACATTTCTCCCCAGTTTAGGGAAAAGTTGCAATGCAAATTTACTCGTTAATGGATGCAAGAGTATCCCTGTGAAGGGATCATCAAAGGAATTCCAGATTATTGCAAACAAAAATAAATACAGGAGTGCCTCATTAATTCTGTGTACTCAGGAAGTAAATTGTTTTTAATTAGAGTTTCCCACTGCTACAGTCAGATTGCAAGCATACTTGTATAAAGACAGTTTACTGAAGGAAGACTTAATCTTGTTTTATTGAAAAATCCGTTCGTTTTTTCCCCCTGTTTCTTAAAGTCTTGGTGACATTCGTTCAGCAGATTGTCTTTGAATATTAATGCACAATCTTCATCCCTACCTCAGAATATCAATGTCTGCAGTTAGTAGGTAGCTTTAAAAGGTACAGCATCAACTTCATAACTGTGGCCATGTTAGAGGAATATCCTGGTGTGAAGCCTAAATATTAGGTAAGAGTCACCTGCGTGGCTTCTTTTATCAAGTCTTCTGATTTTTTGGGGGGACAAGACTTAAGATGTTAAGTGTGAGTTCTGGTTAGTATTAGCGTTGCAGATAATTTGTATTTCCACGTTCTGTGCCTGTTGAAACACAGTGAAGGATAAGATGGGGATTTATGTTATGTACCACGATTTTGGGAGCAAGTAATTTTTCTAGTTTGAATGTTTTGTTATGCCACATCCACAGAAAATGTATAAATTGTAAAGAAGCTTTCTGGATTCTTTGTGAATGTTAGATTATTTGTAGATACAGGTTTTTGTTTTCTTTTTAATTGTGTAGTGAAGACCAATCCTGTAATAGATTCCTAAAATAGTGAAAGTTTTATATTCCAAGGAGTCTTTTCTAAGGAAATCTTTTTATTCTGTCTTTTCAGGATGCAGATAAGAACATCATTAAATTACTGAAGGAGAAAGGCAGACTGGTTCACAGCAGTAGTTTTAAGCACAACTATCCTTTCTGCTGGAGGTAAGGAGAGAAATGCACATGGCTTTCAGATGGAAGTTGTAACTGAGTAGTTTTTTCAAAATTGTCTCTTTTGTCCTTTCTCTTAACCTCCTTATACTTTTTTTGTATCCGTCTCAAAGACAGAAAGTACCACAAGTCAAGACCGGTTACTAAGAGGTGCTCTGGTTTGGGGTTAAATCCAAATTAATAAGTTCAGTATAAAAGTCAAGAGAATTTAAAAAAAAAAAAAAAAAAGTTATTCAGGTTTAGTTAGCATACTGTGTTGAAAGCTTTTGGTTAAGTTTTAAGGAACACTTCAAAATCTAGTTTGATTTTTGCAGTCACTTGAAAGTTTTGATAGATGTGTCTGATACCTTCAGCCCTTGCATTGATAGAGATAAATGATTTTCTCTATACTGAGCTTTAATGCTGCCAGGTGAAGTGGTTTAGCAGTGAGCGTTTTTCTTTATAGCAAGGATAACCTTTACTTGCCTTTCAGGAGTGTGATTGTGTATAGGGTGTGGGGATTTTTTGTTTGTTGTTTGTCTGTGGGTTTGTTTTGTTTTTGTTTTCCTTCCCCAAGACCTATCTAGAGAGAGGGAGGGGAAGTGCTCTTCAAGTGTTATATCCGTGGTGAGTTTGGACACATTTTGATAGATGATATTCCAAAACCAAGCTACTGTTTTATTTTTCTTATGTAGCAATTCAGGCTTAGTCATGAACTTCTGAGACAAACCAGTAGGAGAAGTGCTGATTCTGTAGAGCATACTTAATCCTGCCACCCCTGTTGACATTTTTGTTGATTGATGATAAGTTGCAGGCAGCACCTAGCAGCAAATTATCTGGTGGGAAGAATGGAATAATGGATTCAACTTGAAAAGCTCATTTCACTGCCATCAGAAATCAAACCATAATTGGAATATGCTAAAAGTAGAAGAGTAGTTTTTGACTTCGAACATCATAAGTTATTTTGATTAATGTAGGAAAACTTTGAAATTAGATTCTGCCACTTAATGTACTATTGTTCATGGTTTTCCTCAAAATGGGGCAGTTTTTAAATCCTGAATGTGCTGAGAGATGTTCTTCCTTCTATGCATCATAAATAAGAGCCCTTCTTTGCACTATTGTCTTTTTACTGTAGTATGTAGTAATTGTCTCAAATTTTAAAGCTTAAAGGAAAGGAAAACAGAGACAGCTTGATAAGAACATCGGGAACAGTTTTCAGTTAGAATTCTCCTTTATTTGGATTGCTGTGAAAGGAGATCATATCTGAAACTAACACATACCTTTGAGGTCACGATAGTCTAAATGCTCAAGTGGTTTAGATGGAAGCAATCTAAGAACCCTAAAAGACACCAAAGGTAACAGTCATGATGGCTGTAGTGACCATTGCAACTGCTGTGTGTTACTCTGTTTAGAAGCAATATTGGGAAGCTCCACTTTTGACAGATAGAAAATTCTGTCTTTTTAAGCCAGTGAAAGCAAAGCAAAGAAGCATTCTTTTATAATATTTGGTCAGTATCTTTTTTTCCTTAAATTGCAGGCAGGTGGAACAAGATGACGATAATGTGTGTTAAACATCTGTGCAGTCCAAAACAAACATGAAAAACGTTTGGAGAAAGTGTAGCGTTCGTTATTCTTTCCAGCTTTTATCTCACCTCCTGTATAAAAGGGCTACCCCCACCCTGTCCCATTCCAGGGAGTGTTTTATGGCCCTGTTAAGCAACAGTGAGCTTGCTTAGGTGCTTTGGTTCCTCTGATGCAATTCTAAAGGATGCGCTTGGAAACAAACGTTGCTACCACTGTCCTTCACCAAAGATGATGCTGGTCCTGACCTTAAAATTTATCTCTGTGTGTAATAGGATGATACTCTAAAGCTGGGTGGTATTAAACATACACTGTAAAGCTGCATCTCAGAGCAAAACAGCAAACACTTAAAGTTGTTGAAATAAGGTGTTCTTGTTATACTTCATGTATTTTAAAGTCTATATCCTTGGATGCTGCTTTTCACTGCATCATCCCAGTATTTTGCCTGAACTTTGTCTCATCTTTCACATATTTACTTGTCCAATATGAGCTTGGTGTTAACATAAGATACGGTGCACAGGTCCATTACTGTAAGTGCTCCTTGAACTTTAGGTAAAAGCACCAGCTCTTACTAGCATATGAAGACCACTCCTCAGGTTTGGGGGTTAAGAGTTTTTCTTTTCAGTGTGCTCCTTTTTGTGTGTGTGATTATTGTATTGCCCAAAACAACATTCTTTTAAAAAAAAAAAAAAAAAAAAAAAAAAAAAAAATTAATATGAAAGGGAATTATTATGTCTCTTCTAATCATTTCTTTTAAATGTTTAAGTAGCTGTGTATGTTTTTAAAAAGCTGGACTACATTTTGTCTGTACTTGAACGTGCTCTTTCAGTTTTCACATCAGCATTGCAACTGAGCACTGTTGGAGACTTGGCTCTGCTTCTGCATCCAGTTTTGTACTGTTAATAAACTCAGTTGGTTGATCTTGGTCCTTTGTGAAGTATTGAGGCCACATGGATCTCAAATTAGACAGTTGGGTTGAAGTTGGACCTGAACAATTTTATGGCAACGTTAAGAGTTGTACAGAATCTAACAAAACATCCAGCTATTTCATCATTCCTTAGGACACCTTAAACAAGGTACTCAGTAAAACTAACATACTTTTGAAGTACCCTGTAATTTGCAGGATACTTGAAGAATACTTGCAGAAAAAGTTTTTTATATAGTAGTTCATCTAAATGTGATGATTTGTGTAGTAATAGTAATAACTAAAAAATGCGACTTTGTTAAATATGATAATACTTCAAGTCAAACAGCTAATTCAGTCTGTTGGAGAAGAGCATGTGCAAAAATGTATTTTGAGATGTGCAAAAATGTATTTTAAAGAACACTTTATAAATCCTATAGCTCTGAAAATGTTTTTGTTTGTTTTGATGTCTTACCCAACACCTTCTCTTATAGGTCAGATACTCCGTTAATATACAAAGCTGTGCCAAGCTGGTTTGTGAGAGTGGAACACATGGTGGAGAAGCTTCTGGAGAATAATGCGCAATGCTACTGGTAATGTCTCTTGCATCTATTTGTTCTTTAAAGAAACAAATATCACAGACTTTCTCACTGTCACTGTGCTGATTTGGTACTGTATTTCCATTTGGTCTTTCTGAATCAGTGTTATCAGACTGGATCTAACAACTAGCTGTGAACAGTCTCTTATCTCAGCCTTCTTGAATAGGCCTCAAAATCTTCCTCACTGCACATGAGCCCAGTGGATGAATGCAGTTGTCCTTACTTGCTTCTTAAGAGTCATTCTTTACTTGTGTTTTAAAAAAAAAAAAAAAAAATCCATGAAAAATATATATTGGTATGTAATTAAGGTTGACTTAGTACTAATAATTTACAATGAAATACATTGCAAGATTATGAAAAGTATCCTCAAATCATGTGATACAACCCCAGGAAGTTCAGCCTGAGAGAAAAATTGCAAAGGAATCTTGAAGTGAGGAAGCATGGAAATACACTGTTAAGCCACCCAGACAAGTCTTCTAGAGAGGAGTTCAGACAGCTAAACTCTGGGTACTTAAGGTTTCAAATTAAACAAATTTTTAGACAACCTTTTTTACTTCATCTTGTTATTGCAGGATAAGGTTGATACTTTACTAGGTACATCTAAATTAAAAACAACCTCCTCTTGCCTTAGATTTTGAAACATACATAAATTAATTTTCAGTGAATTGATTAACAATACACTACAAGTGGAATAAAAATCTCCATATGCATAGAAGGAAAGTATTTGTGTGAAACATGCAAGAAGAAACAGAAAACAAATAGTTCTAAATTATTTAAATATATTAATGAATCAGGTGTAAGAAAGAGGGAACTATTAGAGATGAAAACCATTTTGAGATTTGGTGATAGGTTCTGCATGCTCCAAGCGCACCGTATATTTGTTTTCCTCCCCTTCATAACCTTTGCTTTTCCCCAGCTTGCCCTGTTACCTTCCCTCCTCTCCCTGCTAAATTGTGTGTGCCTGAAGAGTTGCGATGAGGTGGGGAACAATGTGGAGGTGATGTCTTTGTTCAGCGGTGCCGCGTGCCTTGCTGCCGTTTGTCCTTTTGCTGCAAGGACTGCAGCAGTCAGCACTCTGCTGCTCTGTGCCTCTGGTCGGCAGCCGTGTTCGTGTTCAAGAAGGTGACTCAACTTGTAGGGAGCAATTACAGATGATGTTGTGTTTCTTCGTGGACAATGCTTGGCAATTAAATTCTCCACGAGCAGCTTCTGCGTAACTGCTTACCTTGTACAAGCACTGTAGATGCTGCAATCTATGGGAAAAGTTTAGTGAACCATGATATAGACTGTTCAAAAAATGTTGCAAAGCTGTCTTGCTAATTTCCAATAAGCACATGCTTGAAGATTTTATAGATTACTAAGTGTTGCTTTCAGTTTTCCATAACAGAACATACTGTGATCCTCCTTTTGGGGAAAAATAAGCTGGAGAGGGGGTGAAAGTGTTTGTTCTTAGCTTTAATTAGCTTTCTCAAGATGCTTTTACCGTTTTGACAACTGACAGTAGACCTGCATACTTAATTTTCACATGAATATAAGAAAAACGTAATGACCCTATGAGGAAAAGAAAATGATTGAATAGATAAGCGAGTTTGGCTTTTCCAGAGGCCAATTTTCAAGAAGAAAGTGTTAAGAATGACCTCTACTCATCCAGGAGATATTTATAAGAATTCATAAATTGCTGCCACCTTCCTTCATTTCATATCTGAGCCTTGTGTGAGTGTTGATCAGTGGGGTTACAGCTCGAACCGTGTGTGAGAGCTGTCATTGCAAAGATAAGGTGAGAAAATAGCATCGTTAGTATACCCTGAGGATTATATTAATTGGTAATATTCAGCATCCCTAAAATTAAAGCCCCATTGTCTTTCAAGCAGTTCTTTGACTTGCAAGCTAGTAGTATGACTGAAGTAAAACTGCTTCCTTGAGAATTCTTGCAAAATAGCATCCTGTTCTATCAGGAATCCTGTTTTAGGAGAGATGGCCACAAATAGGTAAATACCATCATCAAATTATTAACTGCCACATTGGAATGTTTTTCCATTGTGTGAGTTTATAGTAGTAGTTCAAATGCTTGGTAGCTTTTGCTTAAAGATGGCTTTTAAACAACAGGATTTTTAAAGAAAGACTGTTTGCTTAAGGGTCTCTTTCCATGTTCTTCACCCTTACCATTTTTGTTAAGGGTGTAACTTCTTAAGCTAGCAGTCCTTAATGTCAATTTATTTAGGTTCTTGGGACTCCACTCTTCCCCAAAATCTTTTTTTTTTTTTTTTTTTTTTTTTTTTTTTAAATGCTTTTCATGAGCCTTGATCTCCTGAAGTGTCACAGGAATAATACCTAGTTTTTCAAAACAATTATTTTTGGGCTCTCTGGTGTTTCAGCATGTCCTGAAGGAGCGAAAAATGGGGATAAATGCTTTTCAGGCTATATTAATCTTTATAAGATGAACTTGACTGTGTTGGTTTCTTATTACCTTGAATGACTGATAGGTATATTGTCCCTTAAGAATAGCTCTGCTCTTTTTAGTTATTTTTTTAATGAAATAGATTAAACTTAGTTGGCCAAGCTCTGCAACCTTATTGCATTTTTAATTAGTTTTTTAATGAATTGACATGCTGCTAATATATTTTGAGCGATCATGGCTTTAAAGCCAGCAGCTATATCTTCATTTTTCAAAATGAACTTAGCTATAGCTTACACAAATTAAATAATGATGTGGCAGTATCTTTCTACCATAGGTTCCTGGAGTAACATTGAACTCCGCAACAATAACAAATTAGTCCTGAGTTTGTATAAGGAATAAGTGGAAAAACCTGTGTAATTTCTACCTATGTTTCTAAGTTATTTTAAGATACTCATAGATTTATTTAATTTTTGTGTGTTGTAGATTGTCATTTGTCATGTATTTAAATTTTAGGGTCAAGAGCTTTTTTTTTTTTTTTTTTTTTTTTTTTTTTTTAATTGTATAGTTTTAGTTGCATCTTTATAGTTATTTTTGTTCTTTAAATGACCATGAAATTGTGTGTCTCCTTTCTCCTTTTTGAATCACTGATAGCTCCTGCCTGGCTCTGACATGTGAATTTAAGTTGGGTGCCCTGGGCAGTCACTGGGTGGCAGCATTTCCTGGGGAAAAGCGCAAAGCAGGCGCTGTAGCGTGAGACGTGACAAAATTCTGCTGCGGGGAGAGCCTCATGTTTGTCTAAGTGCAGTGCAAGGTACAAGGTTTCATTGCTGTCTGTTACCAGACTAGCTGAGGACTGGAGATTTTAAGGTTTTTTCCAGGTCTTTGCACAGCCGGGATTCTGCTGCAGCCTGTTGGTGCTGTTGCTTCTCGAAGCCTCTTTTGCAGCAGTGGTGGTTTGAGATGTCCTTTCAGCCCTGAGCAGTGGCCACCACCAGCTTGTTGCTACCAAGTAGGGTATTACTTGAAACCTGTCAGTTCTCTAAGTAGTTACAATACTGTGTTCTTGGGCAACTCACGAGCTGTATTTGCAGTATGTTGAATGTCTGCTACCTTTTTAGCACGGCAAACGTATTTATGTAAGTAGGTTGAAAAAGATCCTAAGTGGTAGTACTGTATAGAGGCTTTTTGTAACCATAAATATTCCATATGATTCTCCAAGGAAAACTCGTTAGGAGGAGCAACAGCATTAAAGCTTTATTTTGCATTGATGCCAGAGTGCAGGTGGGTTTGCCATCACTGCTGAGATTAAGAATTTTAATAGCAATGGGCATTGGTACCCGAGTTCTCCAAATAAACCAGGTATCAGGATACGCGGATCACAAAACTGGAGGTCGGGGTGTCACTGACCCTCGCTGTGGAGCCGTGTTGGCTGCAGCGGGACACGGTCATGCTGCAGTCTGCAGCAGCACTGCAGGTGCCGCTGACGGCTTCGTTGCCATGGGGACTGGGATTAAAGAGCAAAGAAAAGCGCCGGCTTGAGTGAAGGTGCTGCTGATTGCACTGGCGCAAGCCCCAGGCGAACAGGAAACGCTCTGTTGTGCTGGGGAGGCAGCCCTGCCTGGTGTGGGGTGGGTGCCTCGTGCGCCACGAGCTGCAGGAGCTGCCCTGTTCTGGGGAGGAAGAGGAGGAGGCTGCTGCAGTGGGGGGACCTGTGTCCTTCACCGCCCCCAGACCTCTGCTGTCCCCTGCTCACCCCACCCCAGGGCATTTAATTAGGTCCCTCATATGTTGGCACTAATCAAAGTGTCAAAAGGGCATGAGCAGTTGCCTGTTCTCTCTCCTGGAATTAAAAATTACTGGAAATCAATTTGAGGACGTGTTGAAGGGGTCTTGTTATTAGAGGAAATTAACATAATGGAGTTTAAACTTTCTGTCTTCTAAGCATTGGTTAATGTTTGAAAAGAAAAGAAAAATTGACCCAACTTAAAAAAAAAAAAAAAAAAGTGTTGTGCTGCGATTTCAGAGACATCAGTACGCGCTTAGTTGAATGACTTGAGATGATTATTTAATCAACTTTGTTCTACTGTTACAGCTCAGTTATATCCTTGAAGAACAGCCTCCTCTTTTCCAGATATATATAAAGGGTTTCTGGTTTCAGGAGTCACTTAAAGAATTACCAGCTTACCAAAAAGGAG
Organism: Nothocercus julius; assembly: GCA_013398735.1. Classification (NCBI taxonomy): domain Eukaryota; kingdom Metazoa; phylum Chordata; class Aves; order Tinamiformes; family Tinamidae; genus Nothocercus; species Nothocercus julius. Next base: position 1,503,121 of record VZSV01000005.1, read on the forward strand.
GAGAATTTGAGATGATCCTCTCAGACTGACACATGTCAAATGCTGGATGCCAACCTGGTATTTGAATTCCTGATTTACGCTATTGAGGGTAGTATTTTGTTTATTTGGCATTACGATCTAGCAACTCTTGTGCAACTGTTTCTCAAATAACTTGTAAGCTCAAGAGTTTCCTTCAGTTCCTGTGATGTGAATCCTCTCCGTTACCTAAAGTTGTTCTGTTTTTTCAAAGAATGTCATGAGCACGATTAACCTGATGAGGGGAATACTGAAGAGTGGGGAAGGATCAGATTCCCTTTTGTATAAAATCTCAACCAGCTTTTAGTTCGATTGATGATAAAAACGTGAGGTTTTTGCTGTGGCAATATTTGATGAGTTTTTCCTTCAGTACTGGTGTTAGTGTTCCCAGAAAGGAGGGTCAATATTGCTGTGGGCAGCATTCCTGTCCCCTATGAGCAGAGGGATGTGCACCAGCTCACTAAGTCACCCGGAGCACATCGGAGTTTGGGTTAACAACCCGAGGTTGATATTTCCAGTTGTGATATGAATGCTAGAGAAAAGTTTGTATACACAATATGTATCGAAAAGGATCAGACATTCTTTTTAGCAATTTTTCCTTCTGGTTTATGTAAGGATTTTGTCTATTACGTTCTGCCTGTTTCTTCTGAGGAGAGAAGAATTGAGAAGGAAATACAGCCTGTTTAGGCAGTGTTGTTCCCCAGGTGTTGGTAGCACTGAGAACTAACTGGGTCAACAGAAGTGGTAACTTGCCACTAGTCGCCCAGATTCCTGCTCTGGGTGTTGGAGATGATCCCTCGTGCTGTTTTCAGATGCCTGCTTTGCTTGCGTGACTTGGATTCTCTGTGGCATGGACACTTGGAATCCAAGAGATTTATCTGTTTTAGCTGGCTAGCAGATTTTATTTAAAGGACTAGATCTTTCTTCTCCTGTTTTTTTTTTTTTTTTTTTTTTGCTTATCTAATGGGATTCTCATTTTAGATTTTTAATTTCTGTAGAAGTGGTGGGAGAAGCTAAGAAAAAACAATGCCTAATAAAATGGGTATTTGTTTTGCACAACACTTAATTTTTGCTAGGTTTATGCAACACTAAAATCTACCCCCCCAAAAATGGGAGCAAATGATCAAAAATGGATATAAAAATTTGGAACAAATGACCAATTTTTGTAACTTGTCAAGACAGAGACTGGGAGAACTCCTGCATTTCTGAAGTGTCTGTGTCTTGAAGTTTGTTTGGTGCAATACCTTTGATAGCAAGATAGTAGAAATGTCTGTTTCCCCACCGTTCCAAAGACATGAATCAAGAGTCTGCAGACCTGCTGAGACAGCAGTTTCCTTAACCTTTCTAAATGTTTGAGAAGGAATATGAAATCCTATCCCTCACTTTGCAGAGGAATTTGAAGGTCAAAAACAACACAAGTTGTAGGGCAATTGGAAAATAAATAAAGAAACACAGTGTGTGACAACACTGTTTTCGGGGGCTCTAGCAGGTTGAAGCGAATGATTTGATTACAGTTGCCAACTCTTGGAAATATTTGAACAGATTCAGACCTTGATAAAGGCCAAGCTGCAGCCTCAGCATCATTAGCAGTGGGCTGCCACATGCTCAGGGTGGCACTAGCACCCCTGCTTGTCACCCCAAGCTTAGATGCAGTGGAGTCAACAGCTTGCAACTCAGATCAGTGCTTTCCAGCTGAAGGAAGTTTGTGACAAATACCTGGTGGAAAAGAATGTTTCAGTGTGTGTTAAATCACTTTTTTTCCTATGTAAGTATAAATATTTATCTGGATGGTGTTTGTAAGGGGGTTGGTTTCGTGGGTGTGTGTGTGTGTGTTTTGGTTTTTTTTTTTTTTTTTTTTTTTTTTTTTTTTTTTGGTTTTGTATGGTGGTAGTAGGGTGGTTTGCTTTTGGGGGATTTCCTTCTGTTTTGATGCACAGAGGTAGGTGTATTTGGATGAACTGTGCAGCTATTTAATTTTAAAAGAACTGTTTTAGATATGGGCTTTGATAAGTAATTTAACACAGCCTGAAATTTCCTGAAAGCTAAGCAACAGCATCCCTACTGATTCGTAGCTTCATCATAGTCTCATCAAAGTCACAGCTCTGCAGTGTACATGCAAATACAGATGGAAAATTGATGGGGAATTATGTCAGACTGTGGACTGATGGATTAGATAGGATATAAAATAGTCTCAGGATGAGGCTGACTTTCTTTAGTTAAAGCATGAGAGAAAAGGGAGCAAAATTCACCTGAAGGCATCTTCTAAGGAAGCAGAGTTCCTCAGTCTATGGGAGCTGTTTTTTTTTTTTTTAAATGTGTGTGTATATATATTTATATATAATCTGTTTGGTGGTCAGAACTCTTTGAGTGGAAAGCTCAAAATGTTTTGGAGATACAGGCTCTTTTTATGTTATTTAATGGCTGTGCAAGTGTTATTTCTGTATTGCACCTTTAAACTGGCAACGAATCATTGTTGCAGATGTGGTTTGTAATCAAGAAGTGGTGTGTGTTTTATGTTCCACTAAAAACTGTCAGCAAGGTTGGACAATTTCACCAGAAGAGGTAAATTATGGCCTTTTGTAGCTCAGCAGAGAGAGAGAGATCTTACCACTTACATTTTCATAGTTAATGTCCACTTTGGGGATAAATTAATTTTTCATGCATGTTTTGAGGAGGTAGAGTCAAAGCTCCTAGCATTTTAATGTCATTGGGGGATTGTTTCAGCCTCTAGCTATGTTAAATGGGACTAATAATTTCAGCTAATCAGTGTCTAACAACTTCTGAAAAATGGAAACTAGTTTAGGAGTGATGTAAAGAGAAATTTTCCACATTAGTGGAATGTTAGTCAAATGCTTATGTTCTTAAAAGTTTCCACTGGTATTTGCAGAGAGGCTCTCTTAAGATCAGCAAGGGAAGGTAACAGGAGAGAGTCTTGCTCTAAAACAGGTTGTGAAAGCCTGTGTATATTTCTGAATTTTAAAGCAGAAGTAGTGATGTCACGTAAAATATTAGTTTGAATTTGTTTAAAATCATTACAAGTTTGCTTAAAATCCTTATATCTTATTTTCGTTAAGTGCCGCAGAAGATAACTTCAAAGTTTAAACGGTTCTAGAAATGACTAGGAAAACTGGGGAAATTAAGAATGAGATTTAGGGTGGTGTTGTTGTTGTTTATTTGTTTTCAGTAATCTTTTATCAGTAGTAGAAACTTCCCATCAGTAGATTTGAGGGACACTCACAATTCTTGTTCATAAATCTGAAAAGCTGGAAGTCAGAAACAATAAGCACTGTGAGAGGTACATGCCAGAATCTCTGTGCAAGTGTCGTCATCTCTCTTTACTCAAGTAATTGTTATTCAGTATTTCTGGAAGATGAAATGTGAAGCATAGTTATAATCCTGTTGTTGAGAGTATCGGTTGTTTTCTGTGTGCATCTTTGTAACAAATAGGTTGAGAAGAAGCATTCATTCTGGAAGACTGATAAAAATGTTGGCCTTCTCGTGGATAACCAAAATTTTTGGCCTCATGTTTCTTACTTGCCTGCCTGTGGCAACACTGAAAATAGAGAGCTAGGTTTAGGATGGAAAAGCTTGTTTACACAATGGGTAAAAAAAAATATACATTTTAGACAAAACATTATGAAGACTTCCTGTTATTTGAGCAGTCTCTGGATTTGAATTTTCTATATTCTTGTGTAATTCTTACCATGTTACTAAATTTTTAGGCCTTTATCTGAGCGCCTAATTTAATTGAGCTGATGCAAGTAAAAGTTTTCTGTATTAAGCATGTCTGTATCATATATCCCAGCTTCCATATATGCAAAAACTCTAAATTTCATGGCATCTTGAAAGAGTGCAAGCCCTGGATCCCATCCGTAATATTATGTATCTGATGGAGAGTGTTATAAGTGTAAATTTACACTAGTGGTTTGAGGAGCCTATGTACAATCAGTGCAGGTACAGTTCTCCAAAACAACATAGACCTGCTTTCAAGAAAAACACTATTATCTAAATTTTCAAGAGCAACACATCAGAATGTAAAAATGTCAGCTCCAAAATAACACAAGTACGTCTGGAAAAATTATTCAAGTCTTAATTTTGTTTGTGTTGTTGTTAACTGTTCGTTCATAGCTTTTGTGCCTCAAATATACTTTCCTAATATACCCCAGCTTCACTGTAGCTCTATGGCCAAGCTGGGAGTAAGAGTATCTTAGTGCACTGATGGGCCCCACTTGATGCACCTTGCAATAAGTGCTGAAGTTTCCACTGTTGCTTCCTGTGAGCCACGGATTCATTTGAATGTGGTCTGTTTAAAAACATATTTAGGGATAAAGAGGATCTGCTGTTGACCTCATCCCATTGCTTCTCCTTATCTACTACATAATCATTGTGTAAGCAATCAAATGCTTGTTTTCATCATAAGAGAAAATAAATAATCAGTTCCTAATCAAGCCATCGGGTCTCTTAGCATATCCAAGAAACTTGCTAGGTGTCAGACTGCAATGTTACCTTTGAGCTCCAAGACACTTTCATATGCTGGATATTTATTATTAACACCTCTCAGGATCCACTAGTGCTCAAAAAGAGATTTTTTTTTTTCACTAAGCACTGACACTGGCTATATAATCATTATTATTTTAACTGAGAATTAAAAGTGGAAGTTGAAATAGGCCAAAAAAAAAAAAAAAGCAGAATATATCAAACTGAGATTTCTCTTACGCAAAATCTAAAAGCTTTGTAAAGATATGTAGATAATGCCCGTATACAATGCAAGACATTTCTTTGGTGCTACCATGCGAGACTTTTTGATTTGATTCCAGGTCAAAATTGGTAACTGCTATTTTTGGTGTGTGTGTAAACTAAAGTAGTAGTATTGTTATCTACTCTTAGTCATAATCTTCCAGTTTTGGACTATTGCAAAGATTTTGGGGACATTGTTTCCTCCTTAATGGATCTGTTTTAAGTTAATGCGTCTTTACTGCTTTATTTTAAACTGAACATGGTATTTTTTACTTCTTCCTATAGCTTAATGAAAGATCAAAAAAGGCAGAAAAATATTTTTGCTTCTCTTGTAGTAAGTAATTAAGTAATAAATAGAATGCTTTGCAACAGCCCATACATTAACTTGTCTGTGCCCCAATTTGTACAACATTCAGTAATTACCTTGCAGTGTTTAAGAAATTAGATATAAACATTGCTATTATTTTTCCTTTAGATCAAATACGGTGAGTAAAGAATACTTTTCTTATTTCCCTAATAGGGTTCCAGATTTTGTGAGGGAGAAGCGTTTTGGGAACTGGCTTAAAGATGCGCGAGACTGGGCTGTATCTAGGAACCGGTACTGGGGAACGCCCATCCCTCTGTGGGTCAGCGATGATTTCGAAGAGGTAGGAAAACAAAAGCTTCCAGTTGGCAGAAAAGCTTCTCTGAATTATGAATTGAGTGCTTAGTTTGATAGGCTATTGTTGCATCTTTTGGCTTTTGCAGTTCTTCCGTGCCTACTGGTACATCTTGATTGTTATGTATGGGTCTATAATAAGTGTTTAGATACCAGTGTGTGCGCTTAGGCGCACTTGCCTCACTTTTGTTCAAAAATTGCAATCTGTTTTTCTTTCCTATTTTCACATTACGATTTACATGATCTTTCCTGGGTGAATCTGCAATAATTGGGAAACTAATGGAATTAAGAAAGGCAAGGAAGAGATTTCTTATCAGTCTTTCTAGTGTCCTTTTGAAATACTGATGCTCAGTTACTTAAAGCCAAACAAATTGCTGAAGACGTGAAAAAGCCAGTTGGTCATAGAATGGTGAAAATATATAGTAATAGTATTACAAGTGTGAGAGTTGCCGAATGTTCCAATGTGAATCTAGTAGAATTAGGATGTATAGGATATGTTAGGAGGATATATAAATATATAGTGGTACAAATTCTGTGAGTTTACATTGTAATGTCTCTTGTAGTTGGCAGCATAAAGCTAATTTCACAAATGAATACATCAACAGTTCTGGTGGTGACTGTTTTCAAGGCTTCAAAATACTGAGTTTTCAGACTATTTCTCAAGGTAAAATGGGGCTTTTTGCCATGTGGATTAGTTCCATTAGACACATGTGAGAAGACTTCCTCATTCTGGAAGGCGAAAGTGGAAAACTAAGCTAGGATGCCCATGGAAATAGTGCAGATGGCAGATCTGTTCAGAAGTGCTTTTCATCTGCTCTGCACTTAGACAGGTGTTTTGTTTTGCTTTAAATTCATATACCAAATCCTTTGGGTTTAATCACAGGTTTTTTGTATGTGTTTGCGAATGTATATATTTGAGGTTAGCAATAGGAATTGACCATTGCCCCAACCAACTGGCTTTCAGTAAGAAAAAGAAAAACTTTGAAAAATACCTTGTGAGAAATGTTTAACCTGCTTTCAGCTCTTCGTTTTTGTGTTGGTACATTTAACTGCTCCTTGTCAGATCCGCGTGGCAAAAGCTGGGTAGTTATTTCCAAGGCAACTCTAAATCGGAACAATAGCGTGTGGGATCAGCCCTTCACTATCTGGATTGGTTTTGCAACTTGTGGATCGTGGCTCCTGCTTGATGAGAGAGGGCTGCAGGGCTCTGGAGTGTTAAGCTTGATTAAGACTTAAAGCAAGCTATAGGAAGCTTTGCTTTTCTCCTTCTCTGCTACATCCAGCTTTAGAACTGTGTGTTTCACTAACATTATGTGACGTCAATGCAAATCTGTTGCCAAACTTTACTGCTGTTTTGCAAGATAGTGTGTTGCTGCAGTAGAAGTAAGAGAAATCTGTGGAATTTTAAAATCAACCCCTTTCCTAATTGTGATTTTTTTTTAATATTTATTTTGAATCAACCTTGAATAAGATGCTATTAATTTGAGCAGTCTAGCGTATCTGAGAAAAAAAGTCTAGTCAGTCAAGCTATTTAGCCTCAGATAAAGTTGAGGTCTGAAACTCCTTTATAGAAAAGCGAAGAACATGTTGTTTTCAGAGCTAATAGTTTGCAGTTTATTTTCATAATAAGTAGTCAAAATCTTTGTTTGCTACCTGCCAACAATTTTTGATTGTTGATTGATTTGTTGATTTTATTTCACTGCAACAAATAGGAATAGATTTTTTACCCAAATAAATACCCAGTTAATTTTAAATCACATTTAATTTTCTTGACTTTTGAACAATCAACGATCTCCAGTTAATGTAACATTAATTGTATTAATTCCACGGCAGTGGTCTCTAACTTGATGCTTTTTGCTTTGTTGTATTGCACAAGAGATCTGGGTTGACTTTTCAGTTGCTTTGCAAAATATTACCTGACCTATGATCTGCTTGATGTGCAGAAAAAGAAAGAAAAAATATGAAAAAGAAAATTTGCAAAGTATGCAAATTAATGACTAAATTTCTCAAATTTGTCTTTCAGGTAGTTTGTGTTGGATCCATTGCAGAATTGGAAGAGCTGACAGGAACGAAAGTCACTGATATTCATCGAGAAAGGTCAGTCACAGGGACTGTGAGCCTGTTGTTAAAAATGCATAACCAAGAGTAAGAAGTTTGGGGCTGTATTCAAACCCTGGAAAACCAATTTAAGGAAAATAGAAGGGTAGTAAGATTTGTGATGAAAAATGTATAAATTTTTCCTTCTGTCTTAGACTTGGTCTATATGATATCTGTAAAATAGCTTTGCATTACAAGAAATGTTGAAATAAGTAATTCTTCCTCTTGTGTGAATTACTAAGATTAAAGACAAATAATTCCCATTTTACCTTATATGCAAGCATAACATGGATTCTTTTTTTTTTTTTTTTTTTTTTTTTTTTTTTTTGTGTGTGTGTGTGTGTGCTACTTCTGGTTTAGAACTTACCTGCCACCTTCTTTCTCATAGTATTGATCATCTACTTATCCCTTCACGCTGTGGGAAGGGCTCCTTGCATCGTATCCCAGAAGTTTTTGATTGCTGGTTCGAGAGTGGAAGCATGCCTTATGCACAGGTCCATTATCCATTTGAAAACAAGAGGGAGCTTGAAGATGCCTTTCCTGCTGACTTCATTGCTGAAGGCATTGACCAAACCCGAGGATGGTAATTTTCCTTCACGTATTTTTGTCCTTACTCTATCCGGATGATCCGTTAATCTTCCATAGTGAACGGTATGATTCCTCCAGCCCCAGTAAAAAAACAAAATACTCTAAAGCTTGAGGAGCAAAGTTTTGTAGGAGGAAGCTCTGCTAGCAAATGGATTCAAAAGCCTTCTGGGCAGGGTGTTCTAGGTGAACTTCAACTGTTCTGTAATTCTGTGAAGAAGAGCAGCAGTTGAATCAATTGAAATGGAAGCAAACGTTTCAGGAATTCAACATTTCAAGCTAGTATATATGCTGGTAATTCTCACCTGCTTGACTAAATTTGAGTTTTGGTTTATATCGGTGGGAAGAAGCCAAGTTTAAATCAAACATTGTGTTAGTGGTATCTTGTTTATAAAAAAAACTTTTTTTTTTTTTTTTTAAGCTTTCAACTTGCTTCTAAGTTCTGGATGATTCTGCTCACTGATTCCTCTATGGATAAATGCTTTTTGGTCATTAATCATTTTTGTTTAATTTCAGGTGCTCTCTGGGTAATGTTCTCCTTTACATGGACACACACTGTGTATAGGTATACACACATGTATAGAATTACATGAAAATATTTTCAGAGTTCTGAGATTTGTTTCATTTTTGAAGTTTGTGAGGTTAGCTATGATGACATTTTTAAGATTAATTTTTGTATTTTTTTTCTAGTTTTGGTTATTTTCAAGTAGAACTTACGTTTGTTTCTGTCAGGTAACTTGAATTACTAGTGTCAAGTAAGCTAAATTCCTCTAACACATAGTTGGCACCCCCTCCCCTGCCCAATCTCCAACCAAAGAGTGACAAAACAGTAAGTTCTGTGCTTTTGCATATTGGTGAGATGAGAGCAAGGTTTATGTGTACTCTCAAAGCTAGAAGACTTGAGCAATAATCTGAGCAACACTTGAGCCCTAATCTTAAAGTGAGTTTCGTGAATATAACAAAGCATCATCATTTTGCAGCACCTTACTTGCGATTGAAAAAGAAGTCTAGTCCATCGAATCCATTAAGTTAGATGTACAAGTTTGACAGTTAGGAAGCCTTTCAGTCTCTCTGGGTTAAACGCAGACTCCTCATGGCCTGTTAGACACTTTTCCAGAATCCAGCTGTATCGTGGCTTTCTGTATAGTCCTATGCATGATGTTTGTGGTGCATTTCCAGCTTGGTACCTCAGAATTAGGACATCCTGGTAAAACTGGTGTAAAATCTTCTATGACTTCTATTATTACAGTGACAAAATACTCTGCTTCCTGTATGGGTCTGGGCTTTTACTCATATTTTCTTTTACGTTTTTCTAAAATTAGTCTTTGTAAAGCCACCTGTTTGCATTGAGCTCGAATTTAGTTGTTTAGCTGTTGAGCAATTCTAGCTGTTTTAATCACTGTTTCATGCTTGCTGCTTTTCAGGGAGAGCTGTATTCAGTATTTTGAGTGACCTCTGTGTTTCCTCATTTAGCTTAAGTTTTCTTTAATGTTGCATTCACATGTCAATGCAGCATTGTTAATCTGAGGAAAAGTTTGTTTACTGGATGTGTTATAAAATTCAGTTTTATGTAGTAAATCTTCTCTGTCATATCAAAGAGAAGTAATAGGTATCTTTCTCAGACTATCTCTTTCTTTACTTGGGAGAAAATCTGTGTGCTTTGCAGCAGCTGTGCTTTGGGGATCACGGGAAGCTACTGCAGTGTTAAAATAAAGAAGGAATGGAGGAAATAGCAAAAACATTGTATACTTGCGATTTCATGTACTATTAATATCCTTCTGTGTAATGTGGATCGTTTTGCCTGTGAAAGCAGAATTCGGAACTTAGAAGAAAGCATTAAAAGAGGAAAAAATACCTTAAGGAATAAAAGTTCACTTGAGAGAAATGACAAATAAGAAATGATAAAGACACATAAAATGATTAACAGTATGCAAAAGGCCCAGTCAGGAGCTGATTTTTCTCCCTGCCTTGGTCTATAAAGGGGAAATGATTATAATTTAGATGCCAAAAAATAAAAACCAGTAAGAAATATTCTTACAATATATAATCAATCTTAACATGAAGAGGAACTACTAAATTGTAAAAATTAAATGTGATTTAAAATTAACTGGGTATTTATTTGGGTAAAAAATCTATTCCTATTTGTTGCAGTGAAATACAGAAGGAATGTGGGATTTGAGGTTTCAGGGTTTATTATTTGGGACTGGCCTGGCGGAGTGGATTGGTGTGTGGGTCACACTGCAATGTCTCTTCCAGTGCTGTTGTGTGAGGCGGGGGGGAGAGTGGCAGGTGAGGACAAGTCTGATCTCATGTGCTTCCAGGGCAGTGTTCTGCGGAGGCATTAGGAACCTCTGGTTCCCACAGAAATAGGCCTTTACAGAGGCTTTGTCATGATACTAGTCTAAATTGGAAGCCACTGCAATATCCAGATCTGCTAAGCTATCACTTTTCCAGTTTACAGGTTGTTTTTTTTCTGTACTAAATAGGAAATGTAACCTGGGGATTTCACAGTAGCTGACAGTGACCTGCAAGCTGCTGCTGAGAGAGGCAACTTTGCATTCCTTCCCTTAACAAGCTGAACTAGATCATTTCTGATTCAACTGAAATTTGGCCCTGGGGGGAGGGGGGAAAGGATGGTAATGCAAACTGATCCAAACTGATGATAACATAAGTTGAGACTGTGTTGTTGCGGGCATATGTCCATGGGACTTGTTACGAGCCCCTGCTTGGGTGCTGTAGGCTGTTCAGAAGTCTCACACTGACCTAAGTCTATTCCTCTGTGATCATAGACTCATCTCTCTTGTTTGTGGGTGAAATATCCAACCCCTTTCTTCAGTTCATGATGCCCCTACCTTCCCCCCATGCTCATGTCTGCTAAATGCTGCTGCTTTGTGGGTGTGGACCTTGCAAGAGGTGCTTTGGTGAAAGAAGTCAGAGCTGGAGGGTGTCCAGCAGAGAAGGAGAGAAAGCAAAGGGGAAGAAGGATAAAATTAAGCTGACCAAGGCGCTGAGTTAGGAGAGTGATCTCGCAATGACTGTCCACGTGGATACGAGAAGGGCTGAATTACAGCTGTGAGTGCCAGAGGAAGCAGAGGTGCAGTAGTTGGGGTATGAGAATGACAAAGTGGACAGACTGGTTGCAAAGGCCCAAAGGCCCCATGTCTGACTTCAGGCAGGAAGATGCAACAAGATTTATAGCCATGGTAAGGAAGTGATGATCTGCAAGGCCTTCACAGCTGAAGGCTGCTGGTGTGAATCACAGGATGCTGGAGTTGCCCTCAGTGCTCGAGAACAGAGAAGTTTGTGTGTGAGCCTTTCTCCCTTTTGCAGGGACAGGAGGCAGAGAAGGTAAGAAGTGGATCTCTGTTTCTTTCTTGTTGATTTTTTTGTTTTGTTTTTGTTTTTTGTTTTTAACATTAGTTTGGCTGACAGCTATTGATCTGTGACAGCGTAGCTGAGAGGCAGGCTGAGATAGACTGAATGGAGGAAGATGTGGCAGAGAGATAAATCTAGGAAGTTGTCAGAAACAAATGTGTCTATGGACAGGATATATGTGAAATTAGGTGCCAGGAGTCAACCTATAAAAACGTTAGGGATAAATGAAGTCAGTTTTCTGAAGGATGATATGAAAGAAGATCAGAAAAGAGCCATGCAGGCCAGTGGGCTAGAGGATCTCAATTTCAATCTAGTAGTTAGTTATCTTTGAGGTATCTCATAGTTGAGGTTTGTTTATTAGTTATCAGGTTTAACAATGCAAATGTAATACAAATTATAAGAGGTTTTTGTATATATTCTCACAGCATTCTCAGTCCATCTGTAAGAAATGCATAATTCAAACAGTAGTGAAGTCTCTTTAAAAGTTATGCTTTTCTTTTTTAATTGAAAATCCACCTGTTGCAATTATTTGAGAGTTGGCCATGGTTTGCAAAAACTGATACAGGTTTGTCAGTGAGTGCTCCCATATGAAATACAGAAGTAGTGCTGATTTGAAGGGGCTGTAAGGCTGTTAGCCTTGACGTGTTGATGGTCTGAGAAAAAGTTTGTGTTTTGGATGTCTCTTGAAGGCTGAAAATGAAGATGGGAATTTTGAGCACATGTGTGTATGTGCAAGGGGAAGATATTGGTTAAAATTCATCAAATTACAGATAACCTAATAAAGGGCAATTGTATCCTGTAGTGTGAATTGAAGTAATTCTGAGGGTTGAAAGCCTGTCTGAGGGAGATGCGTCGAGGCTGCTGCGTAAGCTGCTCCGTAAATGCAGAGCTGCTCTCCAAGGCTGTGGACTCTCAGGTGGCTGAGAGATATTTCCAGTTATATACACAGCTTTTTGATTAAAAACTACCTTAGTGTGGTTTAAAAAAAAAAAAAAAAAAAGTTCTACATCTTCCAGAGTGGTGTTCCACTACATATGCAACTGAGTAGTTCCGAGGCATAACCCCTGCTGTGCCTTAAGTCTAAATCAATTAGGTTTCATAAAATCATCTGCTGTTTTAACATTGCTAAGCAGTAGTCAGGATGATAGCCTTGTTTAACTGAAAAAGCTGTGGCCCGACCTCAGCTTTTTTTTTCTTGAAAATCCTTGCCAGTGCATTTGCAGAAGCTCCCAGACATCCCCTCTGGGGAAAGTTCTGTCTTTGAGCGTGAAATTATCACACCATCTCACACCTCCACTTAATTTCTCCAAATACAATCAGGTATTGACAGATTGAACAGTAGGTGCCTGTGCTTGTTCCAGCACTGATTTCTCAAGTGCCCTAGATAGTTTACACACTTATGGTAAGTGCATCAAATAAGGTCATTTTTTTCTTCTTGTTAAACTACTGCCCCTTGCTGTGGGGAACCTGAGGAAGTGACCAGTTTAGGCAGCTCAGTTTGATCCGGAGGAGGTGCCTCTCTTCTCCAATAACTTGCCTCTGCTCTTAGCAGCATCTCTGTTCTGTCATGTGCTCAGTTGAAAAATACAAGCATAAACAACATTAAAAAGGCCATCGCATCCTGTATTATATTGTGTGTTATTGCTTGATCCTGTGTTCTGAGCTTTACATTGAGCAGATAGGGAGCTTGCTCAAGGACAAAACATTCTTTTCTATATCAAAAGCTAAAAATGCTGCAATTCTCTTCACAACTTTTGTTAATGCTTACTACTATAATTTATCAGGCTTCTTGTGCTGGTAGATCAGCTTGAGCAAACTGCATGATAAACTGCACAGAGGAAAAAATATCTACATATAGGAGGATCCTCTTCCGAGTCTTTGAATGTGGATGTTCCAAGTACTTATAATTGAAACATGTTAGAGTAAAACTAAAGACCCAAAATTCCAGTTATAATGAAGGACATGCCATTTTTAAGACCTACTGTTTAATTGTCTCTCTTGTTTCAGGTTCTACACTTTGTTGGTGCTGTCCACGGCTCTTTTTGGAAAGCCTCCTTTCAGGAATGTAATCGTAAATGGCCTAGTTCTTGCCAGGTTTGTATATTAATCCTTTCCTATACATGTTTTATGCAAATACATAAATTGCAAATTATATCTGAAATGGGCTTTGCATCTGATAAGGGGGGGTACCAGCTTTGCAGTAGGCAAGAGGCATCTGAGAGCATGATATTTACATGTCCCAGCTACATGATGCACTTGATGCAACAGGCAGGAAGTTCTGCCTACTTAAAAAAGACAAAGTCAGTGTAGGAGTAGGAGGGCACGGAAAATAAATGATACCTGTTACGCAGAGTAAAGGGGGTAATTTATTTAAAATTGCATCTAAAACAACATTTATAACTGTGTGTGTATATTTTTATTTTCATATTCTGCTTTGACAGAAGGTTGGAGAGAGGGATTCAAAACAAAGGTGTCTTTAACTTATCTAGGAAAAAGACTCATTGAATTTGTAGCTTGGGTCTCTAGTGTGTTCAGGTGCTTTCATGGGTTCAAATCTCATACTGAAATAGTTTACTAGTATGTTATCATGTCTTTGCTACCAAGAACAGGTAGGACAGGAAAAGCTGAACTGATTTTGAAGGTGTGTGTTTGTTTGTGTGGGGTTTTTTTGTTTGTTTGTTTTGTTTTTTTTTCTTCTCCTTTCCCATGTCTTAAGAGAATTCTGGGAATTTATTTCTGTACTCTGATATTTTCTAGCGATGGCCAAAAAATGAGCAAAAGGAAGAAGAATTACCCTGATCCAATGAATGTTGTAAATACTTACGGAGCTGATGCACTAAGGTAGGTTTTTTTAAAAATGAACATACAATTTAGTATGTAAGCTTTCTGTTCATAGCAAACATTTCTCAGAAGAGCTGCTTATGGATTTTTGGCAATTAGCAGCAGCAAGGAAGGTAATTTTAGAACCTTCCAGAGCCCTATGGCTGCCAAATACTGAAAGAGTGGATGACTCAAAGAACTGGCAATAGTCACAGAGCTTAGACTTTCTGTATCTTTGTTTCATCTCTCTTAAGCCTGCTTATGAGTAAATTTGATGCACTGTTTAAAGACTTTTTGTGAAAGCCNACAACAGAGAGAGGCCAGTTGATGTAGAACGATTCTGCTCAAGCTGGTGTTCTCTGGTATTGCAATTAATAGTTTTCAAGTTTACCCAGTGAAAAATTGAATGAAATATTTATGAAATCATAAAGTCCTAATTAAACCTTTAAGCCACAATTCTTCAGGTGTTTTGTTAAAGTTACACAAGTGTGTAAATGTAAATATGCAATAGCATGCTACTTTGGCTAGATGCAGAAAAACAGCCTTTTGAGGCAAGGGTACAATAAAGACATTAGTAACTGACCATGTGCAGCATTGATGCCTTTCTGAAGAGCCATGTAATTCTTGCTACAGAAGAAAAACAATGTATATTTGGACATATTTAATAGTACACTACAATTTTATGCAGTAATGTTTGGGCTGAACGCTTTGTTTCTTACAAAGATGGAACTCGCAGTGCTCTAGGTCTTTTTAAAAAAATGGAAGTCCTTTATTTTTCAGGCTTTAGCATTTAATTGACCTAGTAAATATATCTTCTCATATACATTTACAGTGGGGATTTGTGTGGACCTCTTGTATTTGATCAAGATTGTTCTTTAATAGTAATTTGAGGTATTTAAGAGAATAGCAGTGAATCTGTGGGTAAAACAGTATGATTGAAAACAATTGGAGTATTCAGATTTAAGATTTTAAATCACAGGTGACATTTAATTTTAAAAAAATCTAGCTTCTTTGAAAAGGGGGAAAAAAACACCACTCAAGCACCAGAGGCTGTGCTTCTGTTACTCACACGTTTATGATTAGAAAGTTAATTCATTTTTCTGCCTGTATACTCATTCTTTAATGTCACATTTGTTTACACATACACCCACATGGAGAGTAAAAAGCATTACTGACTAGGTTCATTTATGGAAAGAGCTCTGCAATTCACTTGTCTGTGCTTATTCACTGAAGCACTTGATGTGTTCTGTTTATAGCAAAAGCTACAATTGAATTTTCTTTCCTTGGCACCGCTTCCCTGCAGAGTTACTTTAGCTTTTGCAGAACCGTTTCTGAAGTATTTTGAAGTATCCTCAGCAGTAACTTGATAAACGGATCAGCAGAAAATCTACATGTAAGCTGCTTAAAGGAATATGTAATTGAATGGAAAGGGCAGACAGAAGAAATAGCTTGATGGCCCAGTGAATTTAACCTCCACAACTTCAGGCTTCCTCAGACTTGACTCCTGGGTGAGATTTGTGTGGATTTCCAGAAGTGGTTACGCTGTGATGCTCCTGGCAACTGGGCCTCGGGCTGGATAGGTGTCCAAGTTGAAGTACGATGGAAGGAGAGACTTTGTCTGTCCTGCTGTTTAACACGCCTTTCCTTTCCTGTGTTCTGCGATTAAAAATAACCTGTGTTAGACTTTTCTCTCAATCCATTCCTCAAATGCAGAAAAAAAAACAGCGTAATGCCACACACTACTGCTTTAGTCAGCTGAAAAGCAGGGATTTCCGCCCCACACACACACACTGTATCTTGGTGTAAGTTGGTGATTCTGGCTTGATCTCTGGAAGATCTTAATTTCTGCCTGATGGATTATATTACCAGATTTAACTGAAATGACAGGAATTTAACTTTATTTCTCTATATTCTCTTTTCAGAATATTATTTCTCTTTCCATATAGTATTTAGTATAAGCATCTTTGCTTTGGAATAGTATCAGAATTGAATATATTTTTTAGGACTGGCATATTTTAAGGCAGTGTATGTTTGCTATGTGTTTTTGTTTTTAAGTCCTTGGAGAGCTAAAGTTTTCTTCGTTTGGTCTTAGGAGGTATCTTAGGGAAACTTCTGTTACCCGGATTCTACTGAGAGCTCTGCTGAGATGCCTGTGAGAGATTTTATGGTTTTGAATATTTGTCATGTCTGTCTCCTGAGGAGGAAAATGATGGGGACAGTTTGAAGTGGTCAAGTATTATGCTAATCCCAAATTTGTAAGAGGCCTGTATATCCCTAGTGCCACAGCAGCTCTTGTATTAAGACTGTAGTTATGTGTTGCTTCAGAAGTCAAACATAAGTAATATCCACATGTACAATTAATTGAACAGGAGGTTTAATTTAAATATGCCATTACAAATCCTGGTTTGATTTAAAGACTTTCTAGTTCCATGCAATGCCTAGCTGTTCTGTGCTTTTGTACACTTGTAAACTGAAATCAGATGTCATGTTTAAAAATAGAGTTTTGAAGTACCATTCTTAAAATACTCGTTTCTGTGTCATGATATTTGTGCATTACTGTGTTTTTCCCCGATAGTTGCATTTTTTTGTGGCTGCAAGAAGCCCTTTTCTCAAGAACTCGTGGTCTGTTATTCTTGAATGTGCTCAGTCAGCCTACCTTGAGATTTTACAGCTTCTTAAAGATACCCATGAAGATATGTTAGCTTAAAAAATGACTTAATAAATGAGTTAATTCATGTTTATTGAGAAGTGCTAAAATATTTAAATTGGAAATTTGGGTTTTTTCATATTTGGAAAATTAAATGAACTGTCATAAAATCAGTTCTGATTCAAGCTTTATAAGATCTAAGATGTGGGATTTTTCTGAGTTATCTTGATAGCAGTTTTTCTGCAGACATAATATTTGTTTGAGGAGTAAGATGGAATAATTTACAAAGATGAACTTTTCTGTTAACTCAGTTATTTAGAAATTGCATTGTCTTATGTCAAGAATAAGTATCACCTTATTACAGCAAAACATTTGTAGGCTGGTACTATGTGCAACTTTGCAATGATTTATGCCTTCAAACTCCCAAATCACTTTTTAATTCCCTACTGCTCCCTGGCAGAAGGGAGACCTCTGTACCTGTTTTGAACAGTCTCTCTCAATTTGGGCTCAGTATGTTAGGTCCAGATTTTCTGGAAATGAGCTAAGCTTTAGTTAGTAGCTATGCTGTGTTTTAAGTCAAAAGCAATCTGTAGGGATAAGTTAAAGCTCTTGTTTTTCTAGAGGGGTAGATGTTCAGGAGCAAACAGCAGCTTAGTATGATTTGCCATGGCTGTAATATTAGATGTATTGAAAAATAGTACTGATGATCTTAAAGCAAGCAAGTGGAATAAAGACTGTTTTTACAGAGAAGGCAGATTGATGTTCAGGGTCAGCTGTGAGGATCCCAGCAGGGATTTAGCCCAACCTGGAGCATGTGTTTCAGCAGTTTCTTTTCTTTTCTTGATGCTGACCGACAAATTTAGATAAGGACATTAACTGTGTCCTGTATATGAAGCTGAACAACGAGTGAGAATATACCTGCCCTCAGCGTGTCCTTCCCCATTGCTTTACCCCTGTGGCTGTGCTCAAGGACTTCAGCCTGTTCCTGTCCCTGCTGAATCTTTTAGGCATTAGCCATGGCCTTTGTAGCTGGCAGTGATACCTGCCTTGGACAGGGAAATCAGTTTTTTGGTCTCTATTAAAACAAACAAAAACAACACAGACAATTTTGTAAAGAAAATTAATTTTTTTACACTGCGTTTTCATTAGGGTTTTTTTTTCTAAAGCATCTATTTTTAAGGAATAATGTGTATGTTTTTAGGCCTAAAGACTATTACTCCAAGACATGTTGCAGGTTGGAGACATGTCTTTCTAATGTGAGGAACTGTTAGTTTCAGGGAACCTGACCTGGGCAGGATCTTGGCAGACAGTATATCGTCAATGAACATCCTAGGCAGACGCATACGTAATTCTGTAGGAGCCTGGTTATAATAGTTAAAGTCACCTGAATCTTCTGCTTTGCTCTTTTGGAGCTACTTCTGGAGCTGAGGCATGTTTGTGTTTGCAGGAGGTACATTCATTTTTTTCTTCTTGGGCCACTTTTCTTGAGAACTTCTGTTTCTTAGAATTTCACTGCAATTCGCCTGTGTTTTGCCTTGCTCCTTTAGTCCTATATTTGCAGTGTGCTTGAGCCTTCATAGAATTTGTGAAATTAACGGGATATAGAAGTGAAAAATCAGTAACTTGGAACTAACTTCAGTTATTAAGGAATGTAAAACATTACCAAGTAATAAGTGCCATTCCAAAGGTGAACTCACTCTTGTGTGTTCATCACATGTCCTATCGTTACAGCATGTGGGCATGTGTTGTCGTGTCAGGCAGCTTTTAGACTAAAAATCTACATCCTGGTTCAACTCCTAACTGTAGTATTATAAAAATAATCCTCTAGCACTAGATAGTTAACTGTCAAACGTTCAGTGTTACTTGCTTGCAATATTGTCCTTTTTAGGATTAATGTTGTGAAACTTCTTTTATCATCATCTTCCAGTGCAGCTCTTAATTTACAGCACTCTTAAGTGTATGACTACTGTATGCAGTTTAAGCTTTTAAATGTTATATTATTATTTTTCAGGTTATACCTTATCAATTCTCCTGTGGTAAGAGCAGAAAACTTGAGATTTAAGGAGGAAGGTGTGAGGGATGTACTGAAGGATGTCTTCCTGCCCTGGTACAACGCCTACCGCTTCCTGGTTCAGAACGTGCAGATCCTGCAACACAAGGTATGGCGCTTGGGAGCGTCCACAAGGGAATCGGAAGCTTTTTGTGCGTTTTTCACTGTTCGGGTGAATTGGAATCATAGAGGAATGTAAGTTTGAAGGGACCTAGATCAGTTTATGTTGGCTGTTAATTTCTGTGTTACCTGCATTTTTTTACTCTGCTTTAAAGAGCTAATCTTGGTCTTCTTGACCAGCCTTGACAAATACACAGGAAGGGAGTAGAAGGTAGGAGAGTGGTGAGACACCAAAAACCCTCCTTTCCCAGATAAAAGTGCTCTTGCTACTTTTTTTTATTTCAGGCAAACTTGGTGCTAGTGTTCATACTTTTGAAATTAGGAAGTAAGAGAGATGCTTTGAATTTTGGGGTGTCGGTAAGCATGCTGAGCCTTGGTTTACTTACCTGCTGCTAGTCAGGTTTCTCATAGTACCAGTGGTGCCCTGGGTTGCTGCCCTTTCAGGGGTAGGCACGTGTGAACGTGCCATTTCTACTGTAAGAATCATTCTCTTCTATACTATGTAGGTGTAAGTATTGGGTCAAATAATACAAATAGATACTTTGTCTAAACTCTGAAGGGAAGTCTAAAGGTTCTTAAAGTTGGAGAAGTGTCTGATTAGAGTTAGTGTCCCTCTACTCCTCTCCCTCCAAACTGCTTTTTTGCCTGACAGAATCTGCAAAGTATTATGAAGTTTCTCAGCTGGTTGTGGACTTCACTGTTCCAGCAAACAACAAAATGCACAAATTATACTTTGGCTACCTAAAAAA